>JZKD02S2200485.1:2051793-2066352 GCA_000966675.3 Picea glauca
TTAAAACACAAACTCTGGAACAACATCTTTTTGGCATTGTTGTCGGGGAG
The DNA here is from genome assembly GCA_000966675.3 of Picea glauca. Taxonomy (NCBI): domain Eukaryota; kingdom Viridiplantae; phylum Streptophyta; class Pinopsida; order Pinales; family Pinaceae; genus Picea; species Picea glauca. The sequence continues at coordinate 2,051,844 of JZKD02S2200485.1, forward strand.
CGAAGTAACGAATTAATTCCCTGGGAAAAGATGACATTGACAACTTCTGTTATTGATAGTGAACATTAACAGAAAACTTCATAAGGCTAATCATATTTCACTTGGCGACTCCACTTAAAATAAAACTGGCTAGTAGCCGAAAAAATACTAGAAGAAACCTAGATACCAAACAGACCTCGCCAGTCTCAAATCCGGAGAAAATCTTAAAATCAAGAAAATCTTTTAAACAAAATATTTTAACAATTTTTAATACAAATCAATCTAATTTTACAAAATCAAATTCTTCTGAATCTTTTGAACGATCACTTTCATTGCCACCTTCTTTTGACTCATTTTCTTTTCCCGAAGTTTCATCTCCTATCTTCCAAGAATCTTCTCCAAATATTGTCCCGAATTCAAGTCCACACCTAACCATGGAGGGACAAAATGTTGGAGGAGGAGGAGGAGGTGGTGGAGGTGGAGGAAATCAAATACCAGTTCCCATGATTTTTGCCAAAGTGGCCACTAGGTATGCTCCCCTAGTTCTTCTTGCCTCTCTTCATGATCTTCCAGAAAATTATATGAAGAGCCTCCCTAAATTTACAGGGGAGGGAGATTTAACCGCACAAGAACATATAAATTTCTTCGATCAATTTGCGGACATTCTGGGAATAGAACACAAAGATGTTTATTCCAGATTACTTGTTCAAACGTTTGAAGGGCAGGTAAGAACTTGGTTTAGATCTTTACCAGCTGGGTCATTAACATCTTATGAAGAGCTGGAAAGTGCCTTTATCAGACAATGGGGTGAGAGAAAAGATCACCTCTATTACCTCACAGAGTTTGGAGCCCTAAAAAGAAAAAATTCTGAATCAGTATTGGAATTTACACAAAGATTTAATAAACTATATAACAAAATTCCAGCTGAAGTTAAGCCTTCCCAACCTTCAGCTAAAGTAACTTACGTTGGAGCTTTCGATCCTGACTTTGCTTTATTGTTGAGGGAGAGATGGTCTTTATATCTTCCTAAGATGCAAGATGATGCTGTAGAAATTGAATCTAATATGATGGCATCTGGAAAGATTAAAGCAAAAACAGAAAACGTTAATAAAGAAAATAAAAAATTTAAAGAACAGGGTGGACCTTTAGGGTCAGGTAAATCTGCTGGAGATAAGATAGATGAGATGGCTAGGGTCATCCAACAACTTTCCAACAAAATTTCTAAAATGGAATTAGAAAAACCTAGAAGGAACAATTTTCCCAGAAAGGATTTCCAAAAAAATCCCGAGCCACAAGGACCACATAAAACAAAAAAAAATGAAGATCAGAAAGTTCAAGCTCCTTTTAAAACTAAAGATTATATTGGAGAAGAAAATTTTGGTGAATTTGAACAGTGGATGAAGATATCAATTGTCTTGGTGATGATAACAGGTATCCTTATGTGTCTAGACAAGATTATGAGGCATTGTTAATGAAGGAAAGTAAATCAAAAGATGCAGTTAGGACTAATGCAACTGATGATCACGCATATCAAAGTGTTGTAGATGACATCATCGCTGATTTGCAGGGAAGATATAATTTAAGATCGAAAAATAAAAATCTTCCTAATGTTCAAGAAAAAAAGGTTTTGCTTAGAAATGATACAAATGAAGAAAATCAGAAAGTTGCAGATAAATAGTCTGCAATCAAAAATAAAACAGATAACCTTGTACAGTCAGAGCCTATAAATATTCAAACCCCTGTAAATATTCCAACTCCTGTAAAAGAAAAGAAGGTTGCACCACAAAAAAAAACTGAGAAAAAGATTATGGAAGCCCCACATATTGAAAATGACAAGGTCACAGGAAATTTTAACTTAGAAAACGAAATAAGCAAGATTAAAATTCCTATCCCACTTGTAGAATTAGCCAAGAATCTGGTATACTGGAAACAAATAGCTAAAATCATTAATTTTTCTGAAAAGGAAAGTCAAGCGGACACAATTAACTTAGAAGATGATAGACCTATCATATCTTTCGGTTCGCATGTAGAAGGTTCCAAAGATATTGTAGCTCCTTTTTATATCACGCTTACTATTTTTGATCACCTTTTACACAATTGTATGTTAGATTCTGGAGCTTCACATAATGTCATGCCCAAAGAAACAATGGACAAGCTTGGTCTTGAAGTCACTAGACCATATGGTGATTTGTACTCTTTTGATTCTAGGAGGGTTAAATGTATAGGGATGATCAAAGACTTAGTGGTTAACTTAGCTCATATACCCTCTAAAAGCATTCTTATGGATGTGGTAGTTGCTGATATTCCACCAAAATATGGAATGCTGCTATATAGATCATGGGGGGCTAAACTTGGAGGATCCATCCAGTTAGATATGACGTACGCGACGATCCCTTTTTTTGGAGGACAATTCACTCGTCTATACAGGGAAACTCGAATGGAATTCACTGTAAGTGACCCTAAAAACCCTACAAATCACCCAGTGTATATAAGAGACCAAGATTTAGGAAACTGTATTTTATCGTTAGATGATGATTTCAAGATAGATGTAGATAATATAGATACCAAAGAAAAAATTCCAAAAAATGAAATAAAAGAAAATGTATATAGTACTGGAACATGGAAGATGTTTTTTGACGGAGCCTCTTCTTATATCAGAGCTGGAGCTGGAGTACTCCTTATTGTCCCTGACGATCAATTTGTAATACCATTTTCTTATAGGCTCCAGTGGTATATAGACTGTACTAATAATGTATGTGAATATGAGGCTTTAGTACTTGGTTTAGAAGCTGTTCAAAAAATGAAAATTAAAAACATTGAAGTATTCGGCGATGTTGAATTGATTATAAAACAAGTAAACCGACAATACCAAGAAAAACATCCTAGGCTAAGGACTTATAGAAACTGTGTATGTGATCTAGTTGAGAATTTCTTCACTTCTGTGAATTTCCATTTTGTCCCTAGATCAGAAAACCAACAGGCCGATGCCTTAGCCAAAGCTGCTTCAACATTTGACCCCCCAACATCTTTTAATTTAAAATACCATATTCAAATGAGACATCGACCTTCCATACCTGATAATGTACAACATTGGCAGTTTTTTGAAGATGATGAACAACTTAGGAAGTTTCTCAAATCTGTAGATGAATTTTCAGAAATATACAATGATCAGGAGAATCAACATGATCCTTTTTGGATCATGCAGGAAGGTGAAGACGAAAAAGAATTTCATGATAAAATAGCTGATCACCAGATGATTGTTTTAAAAAATAATCAAATCCCTAAAGGTCTGATACCTTTAGAAAGACTCTTCAATAAAGACGTTATCCCTTCTAAAATCACTCTGCAACCTCAACCAGAAGAGGTTGAAGACTGTAACATAGGAACTGTAAATAATCCTAAAATGGTCAAATTATCTAGATTTTTGTCAGTAGAAAATAAAAATAAATATACAGAGTTATTAAAAAAATACAAAGATGTGTTTGCATGGTCTTACGAAGATTTGAAAACTTATGACACCTCGGTGATAGAACACAAAATACCACTTAAACCAGGTGTAAAACCCTTCAAGAAAAAACTTAGACAGTTTAATCCAATCTTATTACCTGTCATTGAGAAAGAAGTTAAAAAACTTTTGGATGCTAAAATTATTGTCCCTTTGAGATATTCTGATTGGGTTGCCAATTTAGTACCAGTAAGAAAGAAAAATGGAGAGATTAGATTATGTGTTGACTTTAGAAATTTAAATAAATTTTCTCTTAAAGACAACTACCCTCTACCAAAAATGGATCACGTGCTGGAAAAGGTAGCTGGGGCCACTAGAATGTCCATGGTTGATGGCTTTTCAGGATATAACCAAATTGATGTTTGTGATTCTGATAAGGAAAAGACTGCATTCACCACTCCTTGGGGTACTTTTATGCATGATAAAATGCCATTCGGATTAATGAATGCATGAGCCACATTTCAACGAGCCATGGATATTGCCTTTGTTGGTGAAAGAGATAAGTTTGTAGTTATATATCTGGATGACCTTACTGTGTTTTCAAAATCAGATGAAGATCACATTATTCATTTAAAACAAACTTTTGAAAAATGTCGTAAGTATGGTCTTTCATTAAATCCAAAAAAATCTCATTTTGCAATGCAGGAGGGCAAATTGTTAGGTCATATAGTATCCCGAGATGGTATAAGAATTGATCCGAAGAGAGTAGAGGCCATAGAAACTTTAGCTATTCCTAGAAATGTTAAAGAGATTCAATCCTTTTTAGGAAAAATAATTTTTTTGAGAAGATTCGTTCCTAATTTTGCTGAAATTGTTAAACTGATAACAGATATGCTCAGGAAGAACAGCGAAGTTAAGTGGACGACAGAAGCAAGGGATTCTTTTGATCACATTAAAATTTTTATAAGTGAAGCTCCGGTACTAGCAAGTCCAGATTATCTTAAGGAGTTCTTCATTTTTTCATTTGCTTCAGAACATACATTAGTTGTTGTTCTCCTACAAAAGAATGAGGAGGGTTATGAGAAACCCATCGCCTTTTTCAGTAAGAGCCTCCAAGACACTGAGCTTAAATGCAATATAATGGAGAAACAATCTTACACAATGGTTAAAGAAATGAAGGCTTTTAGAACGTATGTGTTACATTCCAAAATCGTCGCATATGTACCTACCAGCGCTGTTAAGGATATCTTAGTACAAGAAGACAGTGACGGTAAGAGGGGTAGATGGCTTGCAAAATTTATACAGGAATTTGACTTGGAGGTGAAGCCAACTAAATTAGTTAAAGGAAAGGGTTTAGCTAGACTTCTAGCTGAATCTAATTTTCGGGCTCTTGGAATGAACATCGCTCAAGAGGAAGAAGGATGGATAAATATGAATGAAATCGATGATCAAATAATTGAAAACAAGATTGAGGAAAAATTCATTTCATCCGATTGGTATAAAGATATAGTGACATATCTTTTAAATTTGAAATGTCCTGATGAATTGTCAGCTTCCAAAGCTAGAACATTGAAATTGCATGCAGTTAAATATTGCATTTCTGATAAAAAGTTATACTGGAAAGATCCACTTGGTTTCCTCTTAGTTTGCTTGGTTGAATCAGAGATAGAGGAAGTCATCAGTGAGTTTCATGAAGGGGTCTGTGGAGGACATCACGCCTGGAGAGCAACATCATACAAAATTTTAAGGGCTGGTTGTTATTGGCCCAAGCTATTCCCTAATGTAAATGCTAAGGTAAGGGATTGTAACCCTTGTCAATTTTTCACTGGGAAGCAGAAGTTACCAACTATGCCATTAGTTCCAATCAAAACATAAGCACCTTTCCAATAATGGGGGCTTGATTTCATAGGTGAGATAAATCCACATTCAAGCGCTCAACATAGGTGGATTCTCACTGCCACAGATTATTTCACCAAGTGGGTGGAAGCCATTCCTACCAGGAAAGCTACCGACTCAGTGGTTGTAGAATTTTTGGAAGAGAATATATTGCCCAGATTTGGATGTCCTAGAAAAATAGTAACAGATAATGCTCAAGCTTTCAAATCAATGGCAATGATCAGTTTTTGTCAAAAATATAACATTGTACTAGGACATTCTACAACATATTATCCACAAGGAAATGGTTTGGTCGAATCTTCTAATAAAAGTTTGATCAGCATAATTAAGAAAGTCTTAAAGGAAAAAAAAACATCTTGGCACTTACATTTAAAGTATGCTTTATGGGCAAACCGAATAGGAACGAAGAAATCTATTGGTACTTCACCATTTCAGATGGTTTATGGTACAGATGTGGTATTACCCATAAACTTAGCACTTCCTGTAATGAAGCTGTGGCAGGACGAGAAAGAAGAGCAAAATCCTCTTACCAGAAGAATAAATCAATTAATTGAAGTCCAGCAGCACAGGGATGTAATAGATGAAAAACTACAGAGGTACCAGGATAATATGAAGCTGTTATTTGATCTCAAGGCCAAGAACATAAATTTTCTTCCAGGAGATCTTGTCCTAAGGTGGGATGCTCGAAAGGAAGATTCGGGTAAAAATGGTAAATTTGATCACATCTGGTATGGACCCTTTAAAATATCATCTTCTGAAGGTAACAACTCTTTTCTACTGGAAAATCTAGATGGTAAGATCCTAAATGCTCTTGTTAATGCACGATTCTTAAAACATTACATGGAATCAAAAAAAATAAATAATAAATATAATAATAATAATAATAATAGAATCTTGTATATATATATAAATGAATGTGTACATACAAGTTTCTTTCTCAAATTGTTAAAAAAATAAAAAATTATTATGTCAAAAATAAAAATTTGTAAAATCATAAAAATATAAATAAAAATAATTTTGTGTCTCTGAGATAGTTTCTGCCTGAGAAGTCGGCCAGGAGCTTGTCTAATCTTCGTATCTTCGAAGACATAAGACTGAATGCCCTGCTTTCCTATGCATTTATATCTCAGATCTGTAAATTCATACCTTTGGCATGTTTGGTACATAAGTTCGACAAATTAATATAAGAGTACTCTGAAGTAAAGTTTAAAGGTTGAGCCATGTGCCTGAAAGTTGAAGAGATTTTGTATTAAATTGAAAATTTATCATATGATTGAGTTCAGATGAGTCAATATACATCTTTTTCTCTCTGAATAAAAATGGTTAAGTTTGAGATTAAATCTGTTTATCTTAAGTTGTTTAACAGTTTGCCTGAACTTTTTAGCTTGCTCAAAAGAAAATCCCTTGAAAGTGTTTTCCCTTTTTCTCTACTGAATTAAGAAGTTTTGAAGGTTGAGAAACATTGACCTAGAAAAACAAAAACAAGTGGACATACTTGATTATAAAATTTTACACAGATCACCAACCCTGATATATTAAGTATCACTGATTGCCCCCGCTTCATAATTCTGAGCTAAATTTAAGACAGATGGTGAAAGGAAATTCATAACTGATTGCCCCCATCTAGTCCTACAAACGATGAAAGGAAATTCATTTAAATGATTTCCCTTGTCTGAAAATATAAAATAGATAACTTCACTGGGGTACTGAACAGGCATGCTGGCAGTGAAGCAATGTCTAAAAATAAAAAGTAGCATTCGAAGCGGTGAAAGGAAATTCAGTAAAAAGGGATAGATAACTTCACCGGGGTACTGAACAGGCCTGCTGGCAGTGAAGCAATGTTTGAGGTATCTGTAAGTTTGTCACACTTATCTATAATCTATTCTAATTATCATTGTTTCGAAAACTGGATATTCATCTTAAGTCAAATGGAGCTTCCCAGTTTTAAAATTGATGAATTATGTTTCAATTCATGCAAGATGGAATGTTCAATAAGCTGTTGAGTTTCTAAAGATTGCTCTAAAACATCTCAATACTAACTAAATTTTGCAATGAGAAGGAAAATTTTGAAGAAAACCATAACTGAATTTCAACAAATGATATGTTTTGAGAAATTTTCCAGAGGCCGTTCGCGTAATTTTTCTTATTATTTGAACAGTTTATCAGCGATAAACTTTTGACCCCATTACCCAATGTAGGCACTAAGTCTGCATGTTCTCCTCGTCCCGCAGGGAGACGAGGTCCCCAGTTGGAGCCTATGTTGAAACAGACCTTGAATTTTTGATCTTAAGGATAAAAATTTTGTATCTTTGAAGTCTTTGCATTGTATAAATTTCTTAAAACAAAATTTTCCCTACTAATAAATTCACGATGCCTTTAATTAATTATTTTTGGACAAAGAATGATCTAAAATCTAAACGAACGTATGTCCCAACTGCTTTTACAAATGAACAATAATGTTAAAACTTTAAAAATGTTAAATTCACATCAGGATATCGCGATTCGGAGTTTTGAAATAACAATGTTTAACACAAATCAAATAACAAAATCCTGATCCCCAATTTCCCGATACATTAATTCTTTATTAATTCATCATTTACTTAAATCACATCTAAAAAGGGTTTTAACTTTAAGTTAATCTCACCGGGAAATCGCGATTCGCAGTTTCGAGAGAACAAAGAAAATTGTTATCATATTCCCCGATTTCCTGATCCCCGATTTCTCGATACATTAATTCTTGATTAATTCATCATTTACTTAAATCACATCTAAAAAGGGTTTTAACTTTAAGTTAATCTCATCGGGAAATCGCGATTTGCAGTTTCGAGAGAACAAAGAAAATTGTTATCATATTCCCCGATTTCCCGATACATTAATTCTTGATTAATTCATCATTTACTTAAATCACATCTAAAAAGGGTTTTAACTTTAAGTTAATCTCATCGGGAAATCGCGATTCGCAGTTTTGAGAGAACAAAGAAAATTGTTATCATATTCCCCGATTTCCCGATCCCCGATTTCAATTAATTCTTAAGTGAGACTTGAAATTAATCTAATTACTGTTAAAAATAATTAAGAGCAACTAATTATATCGGGAAATCGTGATTCACGATTTTGCGAACAACAATTTTCATATCATTGAATTTTCCAATTCCTCGATTCCCGATTTCCTGATTTCCGAGCTCTTGATTAATAAAATCCCGAAAAGGTAATCTGGATTAATTAAGATAATAATAGGGCTTTAACTAAATAATACATCATGATTTTGGCGATCGAGGTTTTACGATGACTTATTTTCTTGACATCAAAAGTTTCGAAACCCCGATGAAAGTGTTTTCAATTCAAATAAAAATTAACGTTAATTAATCACTTTTTTTGAAACAAAGTTTAAGGTTTTAAACTTTTAATAAATGATCATTAATGCGAAATTATTCAATTTGGTAAGTTTCTATCATATTTGAAAACATTGGAAGAACTCAGTTACAAACATTAAATGCATATTATCGCGAATATCTTTTGCATTTATTTCATAACAGATGAACAAATCTCGAGAATTTTAAGATATATTCGAAATAATTTTTGAAACGTTTACATTATTTCGAAGCTGAATTCTGCTCTGCTATAGGTATACAAGTGAACATAGAGTTTTTCCTCTTCTTTTGGGCTGCTCCACCATTGGCAGTTTTGTTCGCTCTGGAATCTTGCTACTAAGGTACTGAACATAGAGCTGGTGAACATACAGTTATGGCACCCAAAAAGGATTCAAAGAAAATTTAAGAACAACCGGAAGGTGATATCATCTCAGATACTATTGCAGCTGGAGTAGTACACAATGTTAAATCATGGGCTGCAATTGCAGAGAAAATGTAAGATGAACTTTCATATTCGGATGATGGTGGGGAAAATCATCTCTGAGATATTGTCGAGACTGGTCTCCATAAAGTTGTTGCATGCTCGAGACTGGTTTCATATACAGATATGGTTACCTGGGCACTGGATAAGGTGGACGTTCCGATAAGGAGTATCTTGAACGAGCAAGGAGCGGTTATTGGCTCATTCAGGCCCGAACATATACAAGTAATGTATAAGCTATCTCCAAATTATAGGCACACTTTTAATAAAGAGTTTGTAGCTGCTTTTCAACAAAAAGAATGTGTAGAAGGTGGCCAAACATACGCTGATATGATTAAAGGATGGGCAAGATATGCGAACAATTTTAGAGCTAATGAACATGGAATTTATGCCACAGCTTCCCTAAATGAATATATGGTGTATTTAGGAATGATGTTATGTAGACTCTTTGGAAGAAAAGATCCTTTTCATTTCAATGCAGATTGGACACCATTCTTAGAAGAAGTTTCAGAAGGGCATAGTTTCAATTGGCATAAAATATTATTAGATAACATTGCCTCATAAGTTATAAACTACAAAACAGCTAGGGCAAAGTGAAAACCAATGGCCTTTTATATGTCGGCTTATATAATGGATGCTATTTGCTTTAAGACTCCATTCCCATTAATGAATTGGAGTTGGAATGATTCTTGTACAGAGCCTGTCCATAAGTACCATTCAGCTATTTGGGAAGAAAATTCCAAAGATAATTTTTATGAGGTATGTCATTATGTCATTATTCCTCTACACAGAATGTTCTTAGGATTCAAACCTCCTCGCATTTCCAATACCATAATAGAAAACCTCAAAACAGTGGCCGATTGGTTCATTGAAGAAAATTTCTCATATGTTAGGGTTTATGTATGTTCTATTCCACCACATGCACTCCCAAAGATACTCCCAGATAGATTAATTTGCAGAGAAGTGGCTCATCAGTTGGTAAATGGTGGTATTGGACTAGAACTAAAAGCTCAACAGAAGAATTCATGGCCGTCTTTTCCCGTTTATCTAGGAAAATTTGCTTTATTAAACTTTGGTCATTCTAAGTCAGAAGCAGAATCATTGAGTGAAGTAAAATTAGTGGATATAGAACACAGGAAACATGATCCATATCAAATTATCAATCGACATGTTACACAATGTGGATTGAAAGCATATGAACATGAAGATTCATTTTATGATGATATTTTCAGAAATGCTAAGTCATATGAGGAAGTTCAGAGCAGAGTGAAAACCTTGTCACCTGATGCACAGGTGGAGTTTGCATCCTTTCAAAGAAATAGAAGACAATGTTTACCAAAGATTTTGCAGGGCGAAGTGTCAACATCAGAGCAAGTGCCAAAAACCATTCCTCCAGGTTTTGAAACTATTATTCAATATGATACAAGTATTAAAGGTAAGTTGAAAGATTCTGAGATTCCTCCTCAGAATCCAGAAATTTCCCGGATCAAGGAAACACAAACAGAAAAAGGAAAAGGAGTAGAGACAAATCCAATAAACCTTGATGATATTCCAGAAACAGTTGGGGGAACAACTTCATAGGAACTTGGTAGTCCTATTACAACATTAACCCCACTACAAGCTACTTTTGGGAATCCTCATGAAGGAGTTCTGTACGTGAGTGACTTAGAACCAATTAGCAGAGATGAAATACCTTCATCAGATTATTTTTTCAGCAAAAAACAGAGAGTTGTGTTGAAACAAGAATTACATCCTGTGGGAGAAAGAACAGTTAAAAAACACAAAATTATTATTTATGGAAAAAAGCTAAAAGAAAGTGAATTTGCTACAGAGTTAGCAGGGACTATGGGAGCCATAGCATTGGCCAATATGTACTCTGTAGGAAATTTGATCACTATGATGGACCAGAAAGATCAGGAAATTACACAGCTACAGGACAGGTTGAAAGAAAATGAAAAAATAATCAACTGGGGAATACAAAAAGGTCTTGAGCAAGCCAGGCTCAAAGACATCCAGGAAATTCAAAAGTTAAATGAAAATTTAACTGAAGAAAAAGATATGATTCAAACCACCCAAGAACAAGTGCAGGCACTGGGCAATGAAAATAAATCTCTGCAAGACAAAATCATTTCAATTACCAATCAAGTGATTGGAATAGATCATTTCAAGACTAAAGCATCAGAGATATATGCTAATATTAAGGGAGAACAACAAAAGATATTTTGCAATCTGGAAATCATCCAGAGTTATTTTCAAGAATCTAAGAGATCTATGGACAAGGAAATGCAAAAAGAAAGGGAAGCTAAAGCGGTAAGAAATTGTTTCCAAAAAATAATCACTGCTTTACAGAAGGAAGAAATTGGAAAATCATAGAAGTTTTCCATTTCAGAACAGTTGAAAGGAGATGCAATGATAAAGGTTTGGGAAACAAACTTGGAAGGTTATAAAAGGATTACAAAAAATGTCAATGAAGATTGCCAAAAGATTTTTGATTTCATTGAAAAAGAGTCAACACATATCGGGATAGATGGCTTATCCGATTCATTAGGAGAAATTGATATTAACAGGTATCAACTGAAGGCAAAAAAGGAACTTGAAGGGAAGAAAGCTGAAATCTCAAATATCAAAATGGTTAATATGACAGAAATTGAGAAGATAATGATAGCTTCCAGTTCAAAATTGGAAAAAGTTAGGTCTACAGAGAAAATAATTGCAAACCAGTTGCTAGGACTACAAAGAAGTTTCTTCTCATTTGAGGCAAACGAGATACCTGAGGCTCCTAAGGCCTTAGTGAACTTTTTAGAGAAACATGTTCAAGCAGCTGCAACAGATAAAGAAAGTTCTTCGATTTAGAATTAAAACTTTGTACATATTTCTATTTTTAGTATTTTGTAATAAATTATAAACGATTGACATTAGTTTATGCAACCGAAAGATTAGGAATTTGGTTAGTTACCAATGAAAATTTTGGACAGAAATGTATAAATATAATTTCGAGAGGCTAAAACAAGGCTTCAGAAATTTTGGAAAAAAGACAATTTTGTACGATCAACTTTAAAGTTTATCAGAATATCATTCACAACAAGATTCTGGATCTTGCCATTTAGTGACTATGTTTCTTCCCTTGTCTACTTTCATTTGTTAAATCTTCTTCTTAATGTGTATTTCTAGCAAGTGAATCAATTTAGAATTATATGCAATTGTTGTTTATAGTATCAGATTGGTTTGGATGTTGAATGTGTTACCGTTTTTCCTCTGGAATTATTTTAATAATTTTAAGACCTGTAGCCTTTTGTTCCTTAATATTTTCTTTTGTTAGAAAACTTGTGTCTCTTTCATTATTGTTAATGGGAATATGAGATTCTTTCCAGATTAAAGCCTTATATTTCTCTATGTTATGTTTCATTGTTTACAATTTCATAATTGTCACTGAACCAGGAAACGACCTTGATTGTGTCTTTACTTTTCAGTTTTAAGTTTTAAAGTTGTTTTATCAATATCTTCTCCGAATGTCTGAAGTAACCAATCTATAAAAAAAAACCCTTTTATAAACATATAAAACCCTGTCACCCATGACTGTTCCTAACGTTAGGCAACCAAACGTAGAACCTGGTTTACAAGATCAAACAAGCATTGCATTAAATCTGTTTAACACCATCTTACAAACTGCAACTAATAGAACTGAGTTAGAACGATTGTGGGCAGCGATTGAACGTGACATAACCATCCAAGAACAATGGGAAGCAAGACAGAGACAGTTGAGAAACTGAATCTGATCTAGTTTTCTTTGTTTCTTTGTTTTAAAATTATTATCATATTTGGATGACTAGACGGTGTGTTTTATAGCCTTAAAACACAAACTCTGGAACAACACCCTCCTCCATTGGATGAGTAGGTCAGTGATATTTTTTTCCAGCAGTTTAGCATACAATGGCTACATTCTTCATTTCTATACAGGTTGTTTCTTTTAATGCTCCTTTATCAAATGAATAGCTCAGTAGTACCACTCTCCCAATAGATGTGCAGTATGTAAGGGATATGTCTTTCATCCCTCCATTGGATGAGCAAGTCAGTGACAGTGTTCTCCCGCAAATGAGCAGTTTGGTGGCAGTATTCTTTCAGCTTATTGGGCCCACTTTTGTATTGAGTTGGATTATCACAAACCCACTCTCACTTCTTCGGATCTTCCAACTACCATTGGCTCTACTTTGAGTTGAGTATGCCCACTCATTCATTTGCATCTCGTAATATTTCTCCATGACCCCTCATTCATCTTAAGGGAGGGTGATGAGATTGGGTAATCTTCATTTAAGGCCACACATTGACACACTACTTGGTGTATTGAGAGATTTAATGAGCCTAACCCACTTTATCATTTTATGACTACGTCAACCTAGTCACCTTCTTGGGGTTGGCACCCCAACACGAGAAGGATGTGTATAAATACATGTACACTACTCATTTGTAAAAGACATTCATTCATTGAGTTGATCAAGTGTGATAAAATGCACTTCTCTCTCTCTCTCTCTCTCTCTCTCTCTCTCTCTCGTGCTATTTTTCTATAGAGTATTGTTGTTTTGTTAAAAGTTGCGATAAATTTGAATGGTTCCTATATGTTTGGATTGTGGTTTGATAAAGAGATCACCGTAGACCTTTTATCTTAGTGTTCTCAACACCAGATCTAAATAAACACCTAGCCATACAAAATGAGATGGTGTTGTATATGAGAGTCTCTCTCTCTCTCTTGTGCTATTTTTCTATAGAGTATTGTTGTTTTGTTAAAAGTTGTGATAAATTTGAATGGTTCCTATATGTTTGGAATATGGTTTGATAAAGAGATCAACGTAGACCTTTTATCTTAGTGTTCTCAACACCAGATCCAAATAAACACCTAGCCATACAAAATGAGATGGTGTTGTATATGAGAGTTGTAGGAAAATTTTGTTGTGACATGGCAATGCAAAGGACAATTGTGTTGCCAAGAAGAATTCAATTACAAATTTCAATGCATTTTATTTGTTTAATTTTTTTTACCTTTCTTCATAATTCATAAATTGGTAGTGGATGGAAATGTAATATATTTCTTTATTTTTTCATATTTGTATGTACATGTTTGGTGGAAAACAATGAGTTTACAAAAAAATTTCATCCAGGTGTTGAGTTGGTCTCATAACGCTTTGGGTTGCAAGCGCAATTGGAGTGTATTTGAAAAAATACATGCAAAGAAGCACAAAAGGTTGGAATATCAATGCCTAAAAGATATGGCCTTTCTCTGCTACAACCTTTGGTTGTGGATCCAACAATTGACGAAACCACCTAATGTTGACGCAATTTGTT
>JZKD02S2200485.1:2098242-2121414 GCA_000966675.3 Picea glauca
CAATCAAACCAAACCATTTACATCAATGACATATGATCCAACAATCTCCCAAGTAATCAAACCATTGGCATCAATGACAAACCATTGGCATCAATGACAACATGATCCAATAGCTTTCGCCCATGGTAAGATGATGTCCGAGATGCACCTGTGCTTGTGCAAGAGGGAAAGCTAGTATGCACTAGCTTTCCCCAACACTGGAATGATGTTGTTCAAAATGTGCTTGTGCTTGTTTAAGAGGGAAAGATAGCACGCTCTAGCTTTCCCCCATTGTGGAATGATGTTGTTTGATATGCACTTGTGCTTATGCAAGAGGGAAAACTAACATGTGCTAGTTTTTCTTAACGGTGGACTGATGTTGTTTGAGATTTGATTGTTCTTGTGCAAGAGGGAAGTTTAGCATGTGCAAGCATTCCTCCATGCTAGAATGATGTTGTTGGATATGTGCTTGTGTTAGTGAAAGAGGGAAAGCTAGCACAGGGTAGATTTTCCCCACAATGGAATGATGTTATTCAATATGTTCTTGTGCTTCTGCAAGACTGAAAGTTAGCATGCACTATTTTTACCCCATGGAGTAATGATTTTGTTTGAGATGCGCTCATGCTTGTGCAAGAGGGAAGTATCACATGTTCAAACTTTACTCCATGCTCGAATGATGTTGTTCGAGATGTTCTTGTGTTTGTGAAAGAGGGAAAACTAACACACACTAGCTTTTCCCCACAATGGAATGATGTTATTCAAGATGTGTTTGTGCCTCTTCAAGACTGAAAGTTAGCATGCACTAGTTTTACCCCACGGAGGAATGATGTTGTTCGAGATGCGCTTGTGCTTATGAAAGAGAGAAAGCTAGCACACACTAGCTTTCCCCCATAGGGGAATGATCTTGTTCGATATGTGTATATACTTGTGTAAGAGGAAAAACTAGCACAAACTAGCTTTCCCCCATGGTAGGATGATGTTCGAGATGCGCTTGTGCTTGTGCAAGAGGGAAAGCTAGCATGGACAAGCTTTCACCAACACTAGAATGATGTTATTCGAGATGCGCTTGTACTTGTGCAAGAGGAAAAGCTAGCACGCGCTAGATTTCTTCCATGGTAGAATGATGTTGTTTGAGATGAACTTGTGCTTATACAAGAGGGAAAGCTAACACGCGCTAGCTTTCCTTAACGGTGGAATGATGTTGTTTGAGATGTGCTTGTGCTTGTGGAAAAGGGATGTTTAGCATGTGCAAGCTTTCCTCCATGCTAGAATGATATTGTTCGAGATGTGATTGTGTTTGTGAAGGAGGGAAAGTTAACACACACTAGATTTTCCCATAATGGAATGATGTTATTCAAAACTTGCTTGTGCTTCTGCAAGACTAAAAGTTAGCATGCGCTAGTTTTACCACACGGAGGAATGATATTGTTTGAGATGCACTTGAGCTTGTGCAAGAGAGAAAGCTAGCACACACTAGTTTTCCCCCACAGTGGAATGATCTTGTTTGAGATGTGTATATGCTTGTGTAAGAGACGTGCTAGATTTCCCCCATGGTAGGATGATGTTTCGAGATGTGCTTGTGCTTGTGCAAGAGGGAAAGCTAGCATGCGCTATCTTTCCCCAACACCGGAATGATGTTTCTCAAAATGCACTTGTGCTTGTGTAAGAGGGAAAGATAGCATCTGCTAGCTTTCCCCCATTGTGGAATGATGTTGTTCGATATGCACTTGTGCTTATGCAAGAGGGAAAACTAACACGTGTTAGCTTTCCTTAATGGTGGAGCGATGTTGTTTGAGATTTGATTATGCTTGTGCAATAGGGAAGTTTAGCATGTGAAAGCATTCCTCCATGCTAGAATGATGTTGTTGGAGATGTGCTTGTGTTTGTGAAAGAGGGAATGCTAGCACAGGGTAGCTTTTCCCCACAATGGAATGATGTTATTCAATATGTGTTTGTGCTTCTGCAAGACTGAAAGTTAGCATGCACTAGTTTGACCCCACAGAGGAATGATGTTGTTCGAGAAGCGCTTGTGCTTGTGCAAGAGAGAAAGATAGCACATGCTAGCCTTCCCCCACAGTGTAATGATCTTGTTCGAGATGTGTATATGCTTGTGTAAGAGGGAAAGCTAGCATGCGCTAGCTTTTCCCCATGGTAGGATGATGTTCGAGATGCACAACACTGGAATGATGTTGTTCGAGATGCTCTTGTGCTTTTGCAAGAGAGAAAGCTAGCACGTGTTAGCTTTCCACCATGGTGGAATGATGTTGCTTGAGATGCACTTGTGCTTATGGAAGTGGGAAAGCTAACACGCACTAGCTTTCCTTAATGGTGGAATGATGTTGTTTGAGATGTGCTTGTGCTTGTGAAAGAGGAAAGTTTAGCATGTTCAAGCTTTCCTCCATGCTGGAATGTTGTTCGGGATGTGCTTGTGTTTGTGAAAGAGGGAAAGCTAGCACACACTAGCTTTTCCCCACAATGGAATGATGTTATTAAAGATGTTCTTGTGCTTCTGGAAGACTGAAAGTTAGCAAGCATTGGTTTTACCCCACGAAGGAATGATGTTGTTTGAGATGTTCTTGTGCTCATGCAAGAGAGAAAGCTAGCACACACTAGCTTTTCTCCACAATGGAATGATGTTGTTCGAGATACACTTGTGCTTATGCAAGAGGGAAAGCTAACACATGCTATCTTTCCTTAACGGTGCAATGATGTTGTTTGAGATGTGCTTGTTCTTGTGCAAGAGGGAAGTATCGCATGTTCAAGATTTACTCCATGCTAGAATGATGTTGTTTGAGATGTGCTTGTGTTTGTTAAAGAGGGAAAGCTAAAACACGCTAGATTTTCCCTACAATGGAATGATGTTATTCAAGATGTGTTTGTTCCTCTACAATACGGAAAGTTAGCATGCACTAGTTTTACCCCATGAAGGAATGATGTTGTTTGAGATGCGCTTGTGTTTGTGCAATAGATAAAGCTAGCACATGATAGCTTTCCCCCACAGTGGAATGATCTTTTTCGAGATGTGTATATTCTTGTGTAAGAGGGATAGCTAGCACGTGCTAGCTTTCCCCCGTGGTAGGATGATGTTCGAGATGTGCTTGTGCTTGTGCAAGAGGGAAAGCTTGCATGCGTTAGCTTTCCCCAACACTGGAATGATTTTGTTCAAAATGCGCTTGTGCTTGTGTAAGAGGGAAAGATAACACGTGCTAGGATTCCCCCATTGTGGAATGATGTTGTTCAATATGCCCTTGTGCTTATGCAAGAGGGAAAACTAACACGTGCTAGATTTTCTTAACGATGGACTAATGTTGTTTGAGATTTGAATGTTCTTGTGCAAGAGGTAAGTTTAGCATGTGCAAGCATTCCTCCATTCTAGAATGATGTTGTTGGAGATGTGGTTGTGTTTGTGAAAGAGGGAAAGCTAGCACAGGGTGGCTTTTCCCCACAATGGAATGATGTTATTCAAGATGTGCTTGTTCTTTTGCAAGACTGAAAGTTAGCATGCACTAGTTTTACCCCATGGAGGAATGATGTTGTTCGAGATGTGCTTGTGCTTGTGCAAGAGAGAAAGCTAGCACACGCTATCTTTCCCCCACAGTGGAATGATCTTGTTCAAGATGTGTATATGCTTGTGTAGGAGACATGCTAGCTTTCCCCCATGGTAGGATGATGTTCGAGATGCACTTGTGCTTGTGCAAGAGGGAAAGCTAGCATGCACTAGCTTTCCCCAAAACTAAAATGATGTTGTTCGAGATGCGCTTGTGCTTGTGTAAGAGGGAAAGCTAGCACACGCTAGATTTCCCCCATGGTAGAATGATGCTGTTCGAGATGAACTTGTTCTTATGCAAGAGGGAAGGCTAACACGCGCTAGCTTTCCTTAATGGTGGAATGATGTTGTTTGTGATGTGCTTGTGCTTGTGCAAAAGGGAAGTTTAGCATGTGCAAGCTTTCCTCCATGCTAGAATGATGTTGTTTGAGATGTGCTTGTATTTGTGAAAGAGGTAAAGCTAGCACATGGTAGCTTTTCCCCACAATGGAATGATGTTATTCAAGATGTGCTTCTGCTTCTGCAAGACTGAATGTTAGCATGCACTAGTTTTACCCCACAGAGGAATGATGTTGTTCAAGATGCGCTTGTGCAAGAGAGAAAGATAGCACATGCCAGCCTTCCCCCAGAGTGGAATGATCTTGTTCGAGATGTGTATATGCTTGTGTAAGAGACATGCTAGATTTCGCCCATGGTAGGATGATGTTCAAGATGCGCTTGTGCTTGTGCAAGAGGGAAGGCTAGCATGCACTAGCTTTCCCCAACACTGGAATGATGTTGTTCAAAATGCGTTTATGCTTGTGTAAGAGGGAAAGATAGCACGTGGTAACTTCCCCCCATTGTGGAATGATGTTTTTCGATATGCACTTGTACTTATGCAAGAGGGAAAACTAACACGCACTAGCTTTCCTTAACAGTGGACTGATGTTGTTTGTGATTTGATTGTGCTTGTGCAAGAGGGAAGTTTAGCATGTGCAAGCATTCCTCCATGCTAGAATGATGTTTTTGGAGATGTGCTTGTGTTTTTGAAAAAGTGAAAGCTAGCACAGGGTATCTTTTCCCCACAATGGAATGATGTTATTCGAGATGCACTTGTGCTTATGCAAGAGGGAAAGCTAACACACACTAACTTTCCTTAACGGTGGAATGCTGTTGTTTGAGATGTGTTTGTGCTTGTGCAAGAGGGAAGTATCACATGTTCAAGCCTTACTCCATGCTAGAATGATGTTGTTCGAGATGTGCTTGTGTTTTTGAAAGAGGGAAAGCTAACAGATGCTAGCTTTTCCCCACAATGGAATGATGTTATTCAAGATGTGCATGTGCCTCAGCAAGACTGAAAGTTATCATGCACTAGTTTTACCCCACGAAGGAATGATGTTGTTTGAGATGCGCTTGTGTTTGTGCAATAGAGAAAGCTAGCACACGCTAGCTTTCCCCCACAGTGGAATGATATTGTTCGAGTTGTGCATATACTTGTGTAAGAGGTAAATCTAGCACATGCTAGCTTTCCCCCATGGTAGGATGATGTTTGAGATGACCTTGTGCTTGTGCAAGTGGGAAAGCTAGAGCATGCGCTAGCTTTCCCCAACACTGGAATCATGTTGTTCAAAATGCCTTTGTGCTTGTGTAAGAGGGAAAGATAGCACGTGCTAGCTTTCCCCGATTGTGAAATGATGTTGTTTGATATGCACTTGTGCTTATGAAAGAGGGAAAACTAACACGCGCTAGCTTTCCTTAATGGTGGACTTATGTTGTTTGAGATTTGAATGTGCTTGTGCAAGAGGGAAGTTTAGCATGTGCAAGCACTCCTCCATGCTAGAATGATGTTGTTGGATATGTGCTTGTGTTTGTGAAAGAGGGAATGCTACCACATGGTAGCTTTTCCCCACAATGGAATGATGTTATTGAAGATGTGTTTGTGCTTCTGCAAGATTGAAAGTTAGCATTCACTAGATTTACCCCACAGAGGAATGAAGTTGTTCGAGATGCACTTGTGCTTGTGCAAGAGAGAAAGATAGCACGCACTAGCCTTCCCCCACAATGTAATGATCTTGTTCGAGATGTGTATATGCTTGTGTAAGAGGGAAAGCTAGCACGCGCTAGCTTTTCCCCATGGTAGGATGATGTTCGAGATGCACAACACTGGAATGATGTTGTTCGAGATGGTCTTGTGCTTGTGCAAGAGAGAAAGCTAGTAGGTGTTAGCTTTCCACCATGGTGGAATGATGTTGTTCGATATGCACTTGTGCTTATGCAAGAGGGAAAGCTAACATGTGCTAGCTTTCCTTAGCGGTGGAATGATGTTGTTTGAGATGTGCTTGTGCTTGTGCAAGAGGGAAGTTTAGCGTGTTCAGGTTTTCTTCAATGGTGGAATGATGTTGTTTGAGATGTGCTTTGTGTTTGTGAAAGAGGGAAAGCTAGCAAACACTAGCTTTTACCCAGAATGGAATGATGTTATTCAAGATGTTCTTGTGCTTCTGCAAGACTAAAGGTTATCATGCACTAGCTTTACCCCACGGAGGAATGATGTTGTTCGAGATGTGCTTGTGCTTGTGCAAGAGAGAAATATTGCACACGCTAGCCTTTCTCCACAGTGGAATGATCTTGTTCGAGATGTGTATGTGTAAGAGGGAAAACTAGCACGTGCTAGCTTTTCCCCATGGTAGGATGATGTTCGAGATGCACAACACTAGAATGATGTTGTTCGAGATGGTCTTGTGCTTGTGCAAGAGAGAAATCTAGTAGGAGCTAGCTTTACACCATGGTGGAAAGATGTTGTTCAAGATGAGCTTGTGCATATGCAAGAGGGAAAGCTAACGCGTGCTAGCTTTCCTTATCGGTGGAATGATGTTGTTTGAGATGTGCTTGTGCTTGTGCTTGTGCAAGAGGGAAGTTTAGCATGCTCAAACTTTCCTCCATGCTTGAATGATGTTGTTCGAGATGTGCTTGTGTTTGTGAAAGTTGGAAAGCTAGCACACACTAGCTTTTCCCCACATTGGAGTGATGTTATTCAAGATGTGCTTGTGCTTCTGCAAGACTGAAAGTTAGCATGTACTAATTTTACCCCATGCTAGAATGATGTTGTTTGAGATGCTCTTGTGTTTGTGAAAGAGGGAAAGCTAACACACACTAGCTTTTCCCCACAATGAAATGATGTTATTCAAGATGTGCTTGTGCCTCTGCAAGACTGAAAGTTAGCATGCACTAGTTTTACCCCACGGAGGAATGATGTTGTTTGAGATGCACTTGTGCTTATGAAAGAGAGAAAGCTAGCACACACTAGCTTTCCCCCATAGAGGAATGATCTTGTTCGAGATGTGTATATACTTGTGTAAGAGGAAAAACTAGCATGAATTAGCTTTCCCCCATGGTAGGATGATGTTCGAGATGCGCTTGTGCTTATGCAAGAGGGAAAGCTAGCATGCACAAGATTTCACCAACACTAGAGTGATGTTGTTCGAGATGCGGTTGTGCTTGTGTAAGAGGAAAAGCTAGCACGCGCTAGATTTCCCCCAATGTAGAATGATGTTGTTTGAGATGAACTTGTGCTTATGCAAGAGGGAAAGCTAACACGTGCTAGCTTTCCTTAACGGTGGAATGATGTTGTTTGAGATGTTCTTGTGCTTGTGGAAAAGAGAAGTTTAGCATGTGCAAGCTTTCCTCCATGCTAGAATGATATTGTTGGATATGTGATTGTGTTTGTGAAAGAGGGAAAGCTAACACACACTAGCTTTTCCCACAATGGAATGATGTTATTCAAGACTTGCTTGTGCTTCTGCAAGACTAAAAGTTAGCATGCGCTAGTTTTACCACATGGAGGAATGATGTTGTTTGAGATGCACTTGAGCTTGTGCAAGAGAGAAATCTAGCACACACTAGTTTCCCCCCACAGTGGAATGAACTTGTTCGAGATGTGTATATGCTTGTGTAAGAGACGTGATAGATTTCCCCCATGGTAGGATGATGTTTCGAGATGCGCTTGTGCTTGTGCAAGAGGGAAAGCTAGCATGCTCTAGCTTTCCCCAACACCGGAATGATGTTGCTCAAAATGCACTTGTGCTTGTGTAAGAGGGAAAGATAGCACGTGCTAGCTTTCCCCTATTGTGGAATGATGTTGTTCGATATTCACTTGTGCTTATGCAAGAGGGAAAAATAACACGCGTTAGCTTTCCTTAATGGTGGAGTGATGTTGTTTGAGATTTGATTATGCTTGTGCAATAGGGAAGTTTAGCATGTGAAAGCATTCCTCCATGCTAGAATGATGTTGTTGGAGATGTGCTTGTGTTTGTGAAAGAGGGAATGCTAGCATAGGGTAGCTTTTCTCCACAATGGAATGATGTTATTCAATATGTGTTTGTGCTTCTGCAAGACTCAAATTTAGCATGCACTAGTTTTACCCCACAGAGGAATGATGTTTTTCGAGAAGCGCTTGTGCTTGTGAAAGAGAGAAAGATAGCACACGCTAGCCTTCCCCCAGAGTGTAATGATCTTGTTCGAGATGTGTATATGCTTGTGTAAGAGGGAAAGCTAGCATGCGCTAGCTTTTCCCCATGGTAGGATGATGTTCGAAATGCACAACACTGGAATGATGTTGTTCGAGATGGTCTTGTGCTTTTGCAAGAGAGAAAGATAGCATGTGTTAGCTTTCCACCATGGTGGAGTGATGTTGTTCGAGATGCACTTGTGCTTATGCAAGAGGGAAAGCTAACACGTGCTAGATTTCCTTAATGGTGGAATGATGTTGTTTGATATGTGCTTGTGCTTGTGAAAGAGGGAAGTTTAGCATGTTCAAGCTTTCCTCCATGCTGGAATGTTGTTCGGGATGTGCTTGTGTTTGTGAAAGCGGGAAAGCTAGCACATACTAGATTTTTCCCACAATGGAATTATGTTATTAAAGATGTTCTTGTGCTTCTGGAAGACTGAAAGTTAGCATGCACTGGTTTTACCCCACGGAGGAATGATGTTGTTCGAGATGTTCTTGTGCTTGTGCAAGAGAGAAAGCTAGCACACACTAGCTTTTCTCCACAATGGAATGATGTTGTTCGAGATGCACTTGTGCTTATGCAGAAGGGAAAGCTAACACACGCTAGCTTTCCTTAACGGTGCAATGATGTTGTTTGAGATGTGTTTGTGCTTGTGTAAGAGGGAAGTATCCCATGCTCAATATTTACTCCATTCTAGAATGATGTTGTTTGAGATGTGCTTGTGTTTGTTAAAGAGGGAAAGCTAACACACGCTAGCTTTTCCCCACATTGGAATGATGTTATTCAAGATGTGTTTGTTCCTCTACAAGATGAAAAGTTAGCATGCACTAGTTTCACCCCACGAAGGAATGATTTTGTTTGAGATGCACTTGTGTTTGTGTAATAGAGAAAGCTAGCACATGCTAGCTTTCCCCCACAGTGGAATGATATTTTTCGAGATGTGTATATACTTGTGTAAGAGAAAAAGCCAGCATGTGCTAGCTTTTCCCCATGGTAGGATGATGTTCGAGATGTGCTTGTGCTTGTGCAAGAGGGAAATCTAGCATGTGCTAGCTTTCCCCAACACTGGAATGATGTTGTTCAAAATGCGCTTGTGCTTGTGTAAGAGGGAAAGATAACACGTGCTAGCTTTCCCCCACTATGGAATGATGTTGTTCAATATTCCCTTGTGCTTATGCAAGAGGTAAAACTAACACGTGCTAGATTTCCTTAACGATGGACTGATGTTGTTTGAGATTTGATTGTTCTTGTGCAAGAGGGAAGTTTGGCATGTGCAAGCATTCCTCCATGCTAGAATGATGTTGTTGGAGATGTGGTTGTGTTTGTGAAAGAGGGAAAGCTAGCATAGGGTGGATTTTCCCCACAATGGAATGATGTTATTCAATATGTGCTTGTGCTTTTGCAAGATTGAAAGTTAGCATCCACTAGTTTTACCCCATGGAGGAATGATGTTGTTTGAGATTTGCTTGTGCCTTTCCAAGAGAAAAAGCTAGCACATGATAGCTTTCCCCCACAGTGGAATGATCTTGTTCGAGATGTGTATATGCTTGTGTAAGAGACATTCTAGCTTTCCCCCATGGTAGGATGATGTTCGAGATGCGCTTGTGCTTGTGCAAGAGGGAAAGCTAGCATGCGCTAGCTTTCCCCAAAACTAAAATGATGTTGTTCGAGATGCCTTTGTGCTTGTGTAAGAGGGAAAGCTAGCACGCGCTAGATTTCCCCCATGGTAGAATGATGTTGTTCAAGATGAACTTGTTCTTATGCAAGAGGGAAGGCTAACACGCGCTAGCTTTCCTTAATGGTGGAATGATGTTGTTTGAGATGTGCTTGTGCTTGTGCAAAAGGGAAGTTTAGCATGTGCAAGCTTTCCTCCATGCTAGAATGATGTTGTTCTAGATGTGCTTGTATTTGTGAAAGAGGTAAAGCTAGCACATGGTAGCTTTTCCCTACAATGGAATGATGTTATTCAAGATGTGCTTGTGCTTCTGCAAGACTGAATGTTAGCATGCACTAGTTTTACCCCACAGAGGAATGATGTTGTTCAAGATGCGCTTGTGCAAGAGAGAAAGATAGCACATGCTAGCCTTCCCCCAGAGTGGAATGATCTTGTTCGAGATGTGTATATGCTTGTGTAAGAGACATGCTAGMTTTCCCCCATGGTAGGATGATGTTMSAGATGYGCTTGTGCTTGTGYAAGAGGGAAAGCTAGCATGCACTAGCTTTCCCCAACACTGRAATGATGTTGTTCAAAATGCGTTTRTGCTTGTGTAAGAGRGAAAKATAGCACGTGSTAACTTTCCMCCATTGTGGAATGATGTTKTTCGMTATGCACTTGTACTTATGCAAGAGGGAAAACTAACACGCACTAGATTTCCTTAACGGTGGACTGATGTTGTTTGAGATTTGATTGTGCTTGTGCAAGAGGGAAGTTTAGCATGTGCAAGCATTCCTCCATGCTAGAATGATGTTTTTAGAGATGTGCTTGTGTTTTTGAAAAAGGGAAAGCTAGCACAGGGTATCTTTTCCCCACAATGGAATGATGTTATTTGAGATGCACTTGTGCTTATGCAAGAGGGAAAGCTAACACACACTAACTTTCCTTAATGGTGGAATGATGTTGTTTGAGATGTGTTTGTGCTTGTGCAAGAGGGAAGTATCACATGTTCAAGCCTTACTCCATGCTAGAATGATGTTGTTCGAGATGTGCTTGTGTTTTTGAAAGAGGGAAAGCTAACAGATGCTAGCTTTTCCCCACAATGGAATGATGTTATTCAAGATGTGCATGTGCCTCTACAAGACTGAAAGTTATCATGCACTAGTTTTACCCCACGAAGGAATGATGTTGTTTGAGATGCGCTTGTGTTTGTGCAATAGAGAAAGATAGCACACGCTAGCTTTCCCCCACAGTGGAATGATCTTGTTTGAGATGTGCATATACTTGTGTAAGAGGTAAAGCTAGCATGTGCTAGCTTTCCCCCATGGTAGGATGATGTTTGAGATGTGCTTGTGCTTGTGCAAGTGGGAAAGCTAGCACATGCGCTAGCTTTCCCCAACACTGGAATCATGTTGTTCAAAATGCGCTTGTGGTTGTGTAAGAGGAAAAGATAGCACGTGCTAGCTTTCCCCCATTGTGGAATGATGTTATTTGATATGCACTTGTGCTTATGGAAGAGGGAAAACTAACACGCGCTAGCTTTCCTTAACGGTGGACTTATGTTGTTTGAGATTTGAATGTGCTTGTGCAAGAGGGAAGTTTAGCATGTGCAAGCATTCCTCCGTGCTAGAATGATGTTGTTGGATATGTGCTTGTGTTTGTGAAAGAGGGAATGCTAGCATAGGGTAGCTTTTCCCCACAATGGAATGATGTTATTCAAGATGTGTTTGTGCTTCTGCAAGATTGAAAGTTAGCATGCACTAGTTTTACCCCACAGAGGAATGAAGTTGTTCGAGATGCGCTTGTGCTTGTGTAAGAGAGAAATATAGCACACACTAGCCTTCCCCCACAATGTAATGATCTTGTTCGAGATGTGTATATGCTTGTGAAAGAGGGAAAGCTAGCACACGCTAGCTTTTCCCCACGGTAGGATGATGTTCGAGATGCACAACACTCTAATGATGTTGCTCGAGATGGTCTTGTGCTTGTGCAAGAGAGAAAGCTAGTAGGTGTTTGCTTTCCACCATGGCGGAATGATGTTGTTCGATATGCACTTGTGCTTATGCAAGAGGGAAAGCTAACATGTGCTAGCTTTCCTTAACAGTGGAGTGATGTTGTTTGAGATGTGCTTGTGCTTGTGCAAGAGGAAAGTTTAGCATGTTCAAGCTTTCTTCAATGCTGGAATGATGTTGTTCGAGATGTGCTTGTGTTTGTGAAAGAGAGAAAGCTAGCAAACACTAGCTTTTACCCACAATGGAATGATGTTATTCAAGAAGTTCTTGTGCTTCTTCTAGAGTAAAAGTTATCATGCACTGGCTTTACCTCATGGAGGAATGATGTTGTTCGAAATGTGCTTGTGCTTGTGCAAGAGAGAAATATTGCACACGCTAGCCTTTCCCCATAGTGGAATGATCTTGTTCGAGATGTGTATATGCCTGTGTAAGAGAGAAAACTAGAACATGCTAGCTTTTCCCCATGGTAGGATGATGTTGTTCGAGATGGTCTTGCGCTTGTGCAAGAGAGAAATCTAGTAGGCGCTAGCTTTACACCATGGTGGAAAGATGTTGTTCAAGATGAGCTTGTGCATATGCAAGAGGGAAAGCTAACGCGCGGTAGATTTCCTTATCGGTGGAGTGATGTTGTTTGAGATGTGCTTGTGCTTGTGCAAGAGGGAAGTTTAGCATGCTCAATCTTTCCTCCATGCTTGAATGATGTTGTTCGAGATGTGCTTGTGTTTGTGAAAGTTGGAAAGCTAGCACACACTAGCTTTTCCCCACATTGGAGTGATGTTATTCAAGATGTGCTTGTGCTTCTGGAAGACTGAAAGTTAGCATGCACTAGTTTTACCCCACGGAGTAATGATGTTGTTT
This sequence comes from Picea glauca, assembly GCA_000966675.3. NCBI lineage: Eukaryota > Viridiplantae > Streptophyta > Pinopsida > Pinales > Pinaceae > Picea > Picea glauca. The sequence continues at coordinate 2,110,777 of JZKD02S2200485.1, forward strand.
GAGATGCGCTTGTGCTTGTGCAAGAGGGAAGTATCACATGTTAAAACTTTACTCCATGCTAGAATGATGTTGTTCGAGATGTTCTTGTGTTTGTGAAAGAGGGAAAGCTAACACACACTAGCTTTTCCCCACAATGGAATGATGTTATTCAAGATGTGCTTGTGCCTCTGCAAGACTAAAAGTTAGCATGCAATAGTTTTACCCCACGGAGGAATGATGTTGTTTGAGATGCGCTTGTGCTTATGAAAGAGAGAAAGATAGCACACACTAGCTTTCCCCCATAGAGGAATGATCTTGTTCGAGATGTGTATATACTTGTGTAAGAGGAAAAACTAGCACGAACTAGCTTTCCCCCATGGTAGGATGATGTTCGAGATGCGCTTGTGCTTGTGCAAGAGGGAAAGATAGCATGCACAAGCTTTCATCAACACTAGAATGATGTTGTTTGAGATGCGCTTGTGCTTGTGTAAGAGGAAAAGCTAGCACGCGCTAGATTTCCCCCATGGTAGAATGATGTTGTTTCAGATGAACTTGTGCTAATGCAAGAGGGAAAGCTAACACGCGCTAGCTTTCCTTAACGGTGGAATGATGTTGTCTGAGATGTGCTTGTGCTTGTGGAAAAGGGAATTTTAGCATGTGCAAGCTTTCCTCCATGCTAGAATGATATTGTTCGAGATGTGATTGTGTTTGTGAAAGAGGGAAAGCTAACACACACTAGCTTTTCCCACAATGGAATGATGTTATTCAAGACTTGATTGTGCTTATGCAAGACTAAAAGTTAGCATGCGCTAGTTTTACCACACGGAGGAATGATGTTGTTTGAGATTCACTTGAGCTTGTGCAAGAGAGAAAGCTAGCACACACTAGTTTTCCCCCACAGTGGAATGATCTTGTTCGAGATGTGCATATGATTGTGTAAGAGACGTGATAGATTTCCCCCATGGTAGGATGATGTTTCGAGATGCGCTTGTGGTTGTGCAAGAGGGAAAGCTAGCATGTGCTAGCTTTCCCCAACACCGGAATGATGTTGATCAAAATGCACTTGTGCTTGTGTAAGAGGGAAAGATAGCACGTGCTAGATTTCCCCCATTGTGGAATGATGTTGTTCGATATGCACTTGTGCTTATGCAAGAGGGAAAACTAACACACGTTATATTTCCTTAATGGTGAAGTGATGTTGTTTGAGATTTGATTATGCTTGTGCAATAGGGAAGTTTAGCATGTGAAAGCATTCCTCCATGTTAGAATGATGTTGTTGGAGATGTGCTTGTGTTTGTGAAAGAGGGAATGCTAGCACATGGTAGCTTTTCCCCACAATGGAATGATGTTATTCAATATGTGTTTGTGCTTCTGCAAGACTGAAAGTTAGCATGCACTAGTTTTACCCCACAGAGGAATGATGTTGTTCGAGATGCGCTTGTGCTTGTGCAAGAGAGAAAGATAGCACACGCTAGCCTTCCCCCACAGTGTAATGATCTTGTTCGAGATGTGTATATGCTTGTGTAAGAGGGAAAGCTAGCATGCGCTAGATTTTCCCCATGGTAGGATGATGTTCGAGATGCACAACATTAGAATGATGTTGTTCGAGATGGTCTTGTGCTTTTGCAAGAGAGAAAGATAGCATGTGTTAGCTTTCCACCATGGTGGAATGATGTTGTTCGAGATGCACTTGTGCTTATGCAAGAGGAAAAGCTAACACGCGCTAGCTTTCCTTAATGGTGGAATGATGTTGTTTGAGATGTGCTTGTGCTTGTGAAAGAGGGACATTTAGCATGTTCAAGCTTTCCTCCATGCTAGAATGTTGTTCGGGATGTGCTTGTGTTTGTGAAAGAGGGAAAGCTGGCACACACTAGCTTTTCCCCACAATGGAATGATGTTATTAAAGATGTTCTTGTGCTTCTGGAAGAGTGAAAGTTAGCATGCACTAGTTTTACCCCAGGGAGGAATGATGTTGTTCGAGATGTTCTTGTGCTTGTGCAAGAGAGAAAGCTAGCACACACTAGCTTTTCTCCACAATGGAATGATGATGTTCGAGATGCACTTGTTCTTATGCAAGAGGGAAAGCTAACACACACTAGCTTTCCTTAATGGTGCAATGATGTTGTTTGAGATGTGTTTGTGCTTGTGCAAGAGGGAAGTATCGCATGTTCAAGATTTACTCCATGCTAGAATGATGTTGTTTGAGATGTGCTTGTGTTTGTTAAAGAGGGAAAACTAACACACGCTAGCTTTTCCCCACAATGGAATGATGTTATTCAAGATATGTTTGTTCCTCTACAAGATGGAAAGTTAGCATCCACTAGTTTTACCCCACGAAGGAATGATTTTGTTTGAGATGTGCTTGTGTTTGTGCAATAGAGAAAGCTAGCACATGCTAGCTTTCCCCCACAGTGGAATGATCTTTTTCGAGATGTGTATATACTTGTGTAAGAGGGAAAGCCAACACGTGCTAGCTTTCCCCCATGGTAGGATGATGTTCGAGATGTGCTTGTGCTTGTGCAAGAGGGAAAGCTAGCATGTGCTAGCTTTCCCCAACACTGGAATGATGTTCAAAATGCGCTTGTGCTTGTGTAAGAGGGAAAGATAACACCTGCTAGCTTTCCCCCATTGTGGAATGATGTTGTTCAATATTCCCTTGTGCTTATGCAAGAGGTAAAACTAACACGTGCTAGATTTCCTTAACGATGGACTGATGTTGTTTGAGATTTGATTGTTCTTGTGCAAGAGGGAAGTTTGGCATGTGCAAGCATTCCTCCATGCTAGAATGATGTTGTTGGAGATGTGGTTGTGTTTCTGAAAGAGAGAAAGATAGCACAGGGTGGATTTTCCCCACAATGGAATGATGTTATTCAAGATGTGCTTGTGCTTTTGCAAGACTAAAAGTTAGCATGCACTAGTTTTACCCCATGGAGGAATGATGTTGTTCGAGATGTGCTTGTGCTTGTGCAAGAGAAAAAGCTAGCACACGCTTTCCCCCACAGTGGAATGATCTTGTTCGAGATGTGTATATGATTGTGTAAGAGACATGCTAGATTTCCCCCATGGTAGGATGATGTTCGAGATGCGCTTGTGCTTGTGCAAGAGGGGAAGCTAGTATGCGCTAGCTTTCCCCAAAACTAAAATGATGTTGTTCGAGATGCGCTTGTGCTTGTGTAAGAGGGAAAGCTAGCATGCACTAGATTTCCCCCATGGCAAAATGATGTTGTTCGAGATGAACTTGTTCATATACAAGAGGGAAGGCTAACACACACTAGCTTTCCTTAATGGTGGAATGATGTTGTTTGAGATGTGCTTGTGCTTGTGCAAAAGGGAAGTTTAGCATGTGTAAGCTTTCCTCCATGCTAGAATGATGTTGTTCGAGATGTGCTTGTGTTTGTGAAAGAGGTAAAGCTAGCACATGGTATATTTTCCCTACAATGGAATGATGCTATTCAATATGTGCTTGTGCTTCTGCAAGACTGAATGTTAGCATGCACTAGTTTTACCCCACAGAGGAATGATGTTGTTCAAGATGCGCTTGTGCAAGAGAGAAATATAGCACATGGTAGCCTTCCCCCAGAGTGGAATGATCTTGTTCAAGATGTGTATATGCTTGTGTAAGAGACATGCTAGATTTCCCCCATGGTAGGATGATGTTCGAGATGCGCTTGTGCTTGTGCAAAAGGGAAAGCTAGCATGCACTAGCTTTCCCCAACACTGGAATGATGTTGTTCAAAATGCGTTTATGCTTGTGTAAGAGGGAAAGATAGCACGTGGTAACTTTCACCCATTGTGGAATGATGTTTTTCGATATGCACTTGTACTTATGCAAGAGGGAAAACTAACACACACTAGCTTTCCTTAACGGTGGACTGATGTTGTTTGAGATTTGATTGTGCTTGTGCAAGAGGGAAGTTTAGCATGTGCAAGCATTCCTCCATGCTAGAATGATGTTTTTAGAGATGTGCTTGTGTTTTTGAAAAAGGGAAAGCTAGCACAGGGTATCTTTTTCCCACAATGGAATGATGTTATTCGAGATGCACTTGTGCTTATGCAAGAGGGAAAGCTAACACACACTAACTTTCCTTAACGGTGGAATGATGTTTTTTGAGATGTGTTTGTGCTTGTTGAAGAGGGAAGTATCACATATTCAAGCCTTACTCCATGCTAGAATGATGTTGTTCGAGATGTGCTTGTGTTTTTGAAAGAGGGAAAGCTAACATATGCTAGCTTTTCCCCACAATGGAATGATGTTATTCAAGATGTGCATGTTCCTCTGCAAGACTGAAAATTATCATGCACTAGTTTTACCCCACGAAGGAATGATGTTGTTTGAGATGCGCTTGTGTTTGTGCAATAGAGAAAACTAGCACACGCTAGCTTTCCTTGTGCAATAGAGAAAACTAGCAATGATCTTGTTCGAGATGTGCATATACTTGTGTAAGAGGTAAAGCTATCACATGCTAGCTTTCCCCCATGGTAGGATGATGTTTGAGATGCGCTTGTGCTTGTGGAAGTGGGAAAGCTAGCGCATGTGCTAGCTTTCCCCAACACTGGAATGATGTTGTTCAAAATGCGCTTGTGCTTGTGTAAGAGGGAAAGATAGCATGTGCTAGATTTCCCCCATTGTGGAATGATGTTGTTTGATATGCACTTGTGCTTATGCAAGAGGGAAAACTAACACGTGCTAGATTTCCTTAACGGTGGACTTATGTTGTTTGAGATTTGAATGTGCTTGTGCAAGAGGGAAGTTTAGCATGTGCAAGCATTCCTCCATGCTAGAATGATGTTGTTGGATATGTGCTTGTGTTTGTGAAAGAGGGAATGCTAGCACAGGGTAGCTTTTCCCCACAATGGAATGATGTTATTCAAGATGTGTTTGTGCTTCTGCAAGATTGAAAATTAGCATGCACTAGTTTTACCCCACAGAGGAATGAAGTTGTTCGAGATGCGCTTGTGCTTGTGCAAGAGAGAAAGATAGCACACACTAGCCGTCCCCCATAGAGTAATGATCTTGTTCGAGATATGTATATGCTTGTGTAAGACGGAAAGCTAGCACACGCTAGCTTTTCCCCATGGTAGGATGATGTTCGAGATGCACAACACTGGAATGATGTTGTTCGAGATGGTCTTGTGCTTGTGCAAGAGAGAAAGCTAGTAGGTGTTAGCTTTCCACCATGGTGGAATGATGTTGTTCGATATGCACTTGTACTTATGCAAGAGGGAAAGCTAACACGTGCTAGCTTTCCTTAACGGTGGAATGATGTTGTTTGAGATGTGCTTGTGCTTGTGCAAGAGGGAAGTTTAGCGTGTTCAAGCTTTCCTCAATGCTGGAATGATGTTGTTCGAGATGTGCTTGTGTTTGTGAAAGAGGGAAAGCTAGAAAACACTAGCTTTTACCCAAAATGGAATGATGTTATTGAAGATGTTCTTGTGCTTCTGCAAGACTAAAAGTTATCATGCATTGGCTTTACCCCATGGAGGAATGATGTTGTTCGAGATGTGCTTGTGCTTGTGCAAGAGAGAAATATTGCACACGCTAGCCTTTCCCCACAGTGGAATGATCTTGTTCGAGATGTGTATATGTCTGTGTAAGAGGGAAAACTAGCACGTGCTAGCTTTTCCCCATGGTAGGATGATGTTCGAGATGCACAACACTAGAATGATGTTGTTCGAGATGGTCTTGTGCTTGTGCAAGAGAGAAATCTAGTAGGGGCTAGCTTTACACCATGGTGGAAAGATGTTGTTCAAGATGAGCTTGTGCTTATGCAAGACGGAAAGCTAACATGTGCTAGCTTTCCTTATCGATGGAATGATGTTGTTTGAGATGTGCTTTTGCTTGTGCAAGAGGGAAGTTTAGCATGCTCAAGCTTTCCTCCATGCTTGAATGATGTTGTTCGAGATGTGCTTGTGTTTGTGAAAGTTGGAAAGCTAGCACACACTAGCTTTTCCCCACATTAGAGTGATGTTATTCAAGATGTGTTTGTGCTTCTGAAAGACTGAAAGTTAGCATGCACTAGTTTTACCCCACGGAGTAATGATGTTGTTTCAGATGTGCTTGTGCTTGTGCAAGAGGGAAGTATCACATGTTCAAGCCTTACTCCATGCTAGAATGATGTTGCTCGAGATGTGCTTGTGTTTTTGAAAAAGGGAAAGCTAACACATGCTAGATTTTCCCCACAATGGAATGATGTTATTCAAGATGTGCATGTGCCTCTGCAAGACTAAAAGTTATCATGCACTAGTTTTACCCCACGAAGGAATGATGTTGTTTGAGATGCACTTGTGTTTGTGCAATAGAGAAAGCTAGCACACGCTAGCTTTACCCCTCAGTGGAATGATCTCGTTCAAGATGTGTATATACTTTTGTAAGATGTAAAGATAGCACGTGCTATCTTTTCCCCATGGTAGGATGATGTTTGAGATGTGCTTGTGCTTGTGCAAGTGGGAAAGCTAGCGCATGCGCTAGCTTTCCCCAACACTGGAATGATGTTGTTCAAAATGTGCTTGTGCTTGTGTAAGAGGGAAAGATAGCACATGCTAGCTTTCCCCCATTGTGGAATGATGTTGTTCGATATGCACTTGTGCTTATGCAAGAGGGAAAACTAACACGCGCTAGCTTTCCTTAACGGTGGACTTATGTTGTTTGAGATTTGAATGTGCTTGTGCAAGAGGGAAGTTTAGCATGTGCAAGCATTCCTCCATGCTAGAATGGTGTTGTTGGATGTGTTCTTGTGTTTGTGAAAGAGGGAATGCTAGCACAGGGTATCTTTTCCACATAATGGAATGATGTTATTCAAGATGTGTTTGTGCTTCTACAAGATTGAAAGTTAGCATGCACTAGTTTTACCCCACAGAGGAATGAAGTTGTTCGAGATGTGCTTGTGCTTGTGCAAGAGAGAAAGATAGCACACAGTAGCCTTCCCCCACAGTGTAATGATCTTGTTCGAGATGTGTATATGCTTGTGTAAGAGGGAAAGCTAGCACGTGCTAGCTTTTCCCCATGGTAGGATGATGTTCGAGATGCACAACACTGGAATGATGTTGTTCGAGATGGTCTTGTGCTTGTGTAAGAGAGAAAGCTAGTAGGTGTTAGCTTTCCACCATGGTGGAATGATGTTGTTCAATATGCACTTGGCTTATGCAAGAGGGAAAGCTAACACGTGCTAGCTTTCCTTAACGGTGGAATGATGTTGTTTGAGATGTGCTTGTGCTTGTGCAAGAGGGAAGTTTAGCGTGTTCAAGATTTCCTCAATGCTGGAATGATGTTGTTCGGGATGTGCTTGTTTTTGTGAAAGAGGGAAAGCTAGCAAACACTAGATTTTACCCACAATGGAATGATGTTATTAAAGATGTTCTTGTGCTTCTGCAAGACTAAAAGTTATGATGCACTGGCTTTACCCCACGGAGGAATGATGTTGTTCAAGATGTGCTTGTGCTTGTGCAAGAGAGAAATATTGCACACGCTAGCCTTCCCCCACAGTGGAATGATCTTGTTCGAGATGTGTATATGCCTGTGTAAGAGGGAAAACTAGCACGTGCTATCTTTTCCCCATGGTAGGATGATGTTCGAGATGCATAACACTAGAATGATGTTGTTCGAGATGGTCTTGTGCTTGTGCAAGAGAGAAATCTAGTAGGCGCTAGCTTTACACCATGGTGGAAAGATGTTGTTCAAGATGAGGTTGTGCTTATGCAAGAGGGAAAGCTAACGCACACTAGCTTTCCTTATCGGTGGAATGATGTTGTTTGAGATGTGCTTGTGCTTGTGAAGGAGGCAAGTTTAGCATGCTCAAGATTTCCTCCATGCTTGAATGATGTTGTTCGAGATGTGCTTGTGTTTGTGAAAGTTGGAAAGCTAGCACACACTAGCTTTTCCCCACATTGGAGTGATTTTATTCAAGATGTTCTTGTGCTTCTGCAAGACTAAAATTTAGCATGCACTGGTTTTACCCCATGAAGGAATGATGTTGTTCAAGATGTGCTTGTGCTTGTGCAAGAGAGAAAGTTAACACATGATAGCTTTCCCCCACAGTGGAATGATATTGTTCGAGATGTGTATATGCTTGTGTAAGAGGGAAAGATAGCACGTGCTAGCTTTCCCCCATGGTAGGATGATGTTCGAGATGCACAACACTAGAATGATGTTGTTTGAGATGGTCTTGTTCTTGTGCAAGAGAGAAAGCTAGCATGCACTAGCTTTCCACCATGGTGGAATGATGTTGTTCAAGATGCACTTGTGCTTATGCAAGAGGGAAAGCTAACACACACTAGCTTTCCTTAACGGTGTAATGATTTTGTTTGAGATGTGTTTGTGCAAGAGAGAAAGCTAGCACATGCTAGCTTACCCACATGGTGGGATGATTTTCAGGATGCACTAGTGCTTGTGCAAGAGGGAAAACTAGCATACGTTAGCTTTCCCCTAATTTGGAGTGATGTTGTTCAAGATGTGTTTGCGCTTGTGCTTATGAAAGAGGGATAACTATCTTGCATTATCTTTTTCCTACAGTGGAATCATGTTTTTCGAGATGTACTTGTGCTTGTGCAAGAGGGAAAGATAGCATGAGCTAGCTTTCCCCAATGTTGGGATGATGTTGTCTGAGTTGAGCTCGTGTTTTCCCATTAGGGAAAATTAGCACAAGCTATTATTCCCCTAGAGTGGGATGATGTTGTCCAAGATGAGCTTGTGCTTGTGCAAGAGGGAAATCTAGCATGCACTAGCTTCCCCCAGGGTGGGATGATGTTGTCAGAGATGAGCTCATGCTTGTGCAAGAGAGAAATCTAGCACAAGCTAGCTTTCCCCACTGGTGGGATGATGTTGTTCAAGATGGACTCTTGCTTGTGCAAGAGGGATAACTAACACTCCTAATGGTGGGATGATGTTGTTTGATATGCGCTCCTACTTGTGCAAGAGGGAAAACTAGAATGCACTAATTTTCCTCCATGGTGGGATGATATTGTTTGTGATGCGCTCTTTCTTGTGCAAGAGGGAAAGCTAGGGTGTGCCATATTTCCCCCTCGGAAGGATGATGTTGTTAAAGATGCACCCCTGCTTGTGCAAGAGGGAAAGATAGCATGCACTAGCTTTCCCGCAAGGTGGGATGATGTTTTTCGAAATGTGCTCCTACTTGTGCAAGAGGGAAAGCTAGCATGCACTAGCTTTCCCCCACAATGGGATGATGTTTAAGATGTGATCCTGCTTGTTCAATATGGTAATATAGAATGCACTAGATTTCCCTCATGGTTATGACTCATGAGATCCTCATTATGCTAGCTTTCTTGCAAAATAATTTGAGGGCTCGAACTACTTTTCATCCATTGCTTGAAATTGTGGAAAAACATTAAATGCACCAACCATTTTGAGACTAATAAATACAATCTTTTCTGCTAAAAGCATCAAGGAAAGCTCTAAAAAAAATCATCCAACATACATATTCTACATATTTAGGACGACAAATATAACTGTGCACTAAATCTAGCACCCCGCATTCTAGTGTAGACATTGTGCCTTCTAATTTGCTTGTCAATTGCACAATATTCATGAGTCCAAATTATAATCATTTTTTTTGGTTCATCATCCAATTTGCCATGCTTTTATTTTTCATTTCTAATAGAGTTTTGGCATTCACATGAAGAAACCTCTAATGACACTAGTCTACAAACTATTTTCTATAATAGATGATGCAACTTATAAATTTAACTTTAAAACATATAAATTCCCTTCTTAAGAGCATGCAAACGAACATTCCTTGCTTGGTTATTCACAATGCCAATTTTTGAAGTGGAATTTAACATTCTAGCCAAAATCTATTATTTTTGCAATAGATTTCAAATCTCTTGCCAAATTTGGCACTTGCAACACTCCTTGCAGAATATTCCTTCCTCCATTAGCAATAGAGACTTGCAACTCTCCAAATTAATATACTTTATGGAAGCTTTTATCTCTGAACTAGATAACTCTATTCATGTAAAGATGGCAATAAATCTAGAGCAATTTTTATTTCCTTGTCATGTGCTATGTCGTTCATAAGTATATAGTGAAAAAATCTTAGTCATTGGAGTTCTCCATATCAACTTTGAAATCTTGATTATGTTGATTTCTACATACGACAAGATGAAACAATGCAATATTCCACTTCTAATAGTCTCTTTGTATGAGCCCTAACATATGACAATAATTGCACTTTATATTTTTCTTGTTCTTATATTTTTGTGGTTGCTTGCCACCCTGTTGTTGGCATGTAGTGTGGCCTTACATTACTTCATAAATTGTTTCGTTTTGTTTCTTTTTCACCCATTTTTGTTACTCTTTCAACATGGCTCTGTTGGAAAATATTKTGTTTCCCCTTTMTTTTGGCATAGAAAGMAACTTATCCCCCAATGTTGGTGTTCTTGCATCAATTCTTCTAATTTCTTCTTACAATGCATCAAAAACCATCTCAAAATATGAATTTTCTCTATTCAACATAAGTTATTATTTTCAAAGTATAAAATGGTTGTGGCAATGAATTCAATAAAATTAGAAATGTTGGGATTGCAAAACCTTATAGTCATCCCTAACACTAGCAAAATGGGAAAATAAATTGAGTAAAAAAATGTGATCACTCATACCTTTTCCCTCCACATAATTCATGTTATAAATTTTTGTATGTTACATTA
>JZKD02S2200485.1:2254499-2264530 GCA_000966675.3 Picea glauca
TATATAGTTTTTATAAAATTTTGGCGATTTTTAAGGTATTATAATGTTATCCTATAGAAAATTGGGCGAATCATTTTTAAAATAGCGAATCTCTTTTTTGGAAAAACCATGGAAAATAAGCCCATGAACGAAACTTAGCCCCTAAAATCATCCATGGTCCCCTCCCCTTATTTATGCACTATACTTAGTGCATTATGTACCATGTACCATTCAAATTATTAAAACTATCCAAGTTTAATCTATTTGAATCTTGTTATCCATCTAGGATTCTACTTTCCAGCACCAATTTTGGTATTCATACTACAACTAGAAGTCAATTTCTTAATTCCATAGAGCTGCTTCCAGAAATAATTTAGCTCATTGTTCCATTTGACATGCCCTACTTATGGAATATACCATTCCATAAGAATCCTTGAGTTGTCTCCTCATTTTTCCACTCACCCTTCGAGGCTCAGACATCCCTTCACTGCTACACAGTCCTTGAACGATTCATCTTGCCAAGCATTTTAAACGAAAGGAGAGAACTAACCAATTACCAGAACCCCACCAAGGTTCTACAATTATAGGGCTTTAGTTTCCTCAATAGTAGTTGTTCTTTCCTAATATTCCAACTTTAATCAATATTATCTCATATTCATCACACACATGCAGTTATCATGAGATACCATTATAAAAATGTCATTTTAGAAATCAAATTAATTTCATAAGGAATTTGACTTTCCCCAAAATATGAAATTCTATTTCATAAATTTTCATCATTGTTTCAATAATAGGATGTAGTATTCCTTCTTGCGTTCAAAAAAAATCATGATGAATGCCATATCCATAGACACATATCAACCTTTTTTTTGGCTACCGAAACCATCTCCACGAAGCTAAACTCATCATGTTCGACTGCCTTTACCTTAATCCTTTTTAGCACTGCACCAGAAATGAAACTCTCAGTAGCACCTGGGTCTATCAAAATACTAAGGGTCTGGTCAATGACAGTACCTTTAGTCTCGAGCACAGTCGACTGGTGCTCTTCCTGGCGGTTATTCACCGATGCACGAATCTGATGGGCCTTGCCCATATCTTCCACGGTAGTGGGTCTGGATGATCCGGACGCTCTGGTCCTGTCCACAGGACAATCACATTGGTGGTTTGGCTCCCCACACGTCCAACACCCCTTCTTCGGCCCAGTAGACCTGGCACCCGAAGTAGAAGATGAAAACCCACCGGCTTGGAAACCTGGTCTATTCTGTTGAACATGCCTAAAATGTTGCTGCTACAGGCGACGCTGCTACTGATGCGGTGGTCCCCAATAAGGTGCCTACTGCTGATGTGGTGGTACCCAATAAGGTTTCCCAAATGTGTATGGATATGTGTCTATCTGAATGAATGATAGAGTTTCTGTTATTTTTCCCAATTCTCTATTATTTCTTCTCTTGAATCCATGACTACATTTGGTTTGTTGAATGTATGAGTCATTGTGAGGAGTAGATAAGTTTGAATTGGTTCTCTTGAGTGAGTGTGTGCAAGGTGTGCAAAGTGTCTGCAAGGAGTGTGTGACTGAGTTTGTTTCAACTCAAAAGCTTAGAAGAGATAGTGGAACTTATACGTATGCAAGGAGTGCATCGACGTTTGCAAGGAGTTCATACTAGAGTTTTCAAACTCGAAGGCTCAGGAAGGATAGCGTGATTCAGTCATAAAGGATAGAAGCGGTTGGAGAACAGTTGCAAGGAGTGAAAAATCATTCATAGAGGAGTGAGTGTGGATGAAAGTCGGTTGCAAGGTGTGCACATGCCAGGAATTCGACTAAGGGTCAAAGATGTTGTTCAGAGGAGCAAGGAAACGAAGAAGGAAAGATCAGGAGGGCGAGTGATAGAAACATTCAAGGAAAGGATTACTTGAATTTCTTGTCAAATCTAGTGGAAAAGATTCATTCTTAGAAGGATATGAATGATTCTAGACTGTTATATATGGTAGAGCTACTCAGAGGATATTCATGAAGTGTTTCAATACTTTGGACTCTTGGCAAGTTTGGAAACTTGGTGAAGGAAAGGTCGCTAGGCCTGTAGTCACGATTCAATACCGATTGTTGGAAGTAGAAGGGAATGTGGTGATGGATTGAGGAATTTGGAAATCCCAAGTTTGGAGGTTGTGGGCGGAAGGCCTAGAGTTTCTCAAGTCGCGAAGCTCAAACCCATAGTGGGGCCGACAAATATAACGAGATACATGGAAAGAGCTCGGATCCTTGGAGAAGACTGTTTTGAGAAATGTTGAGGAAAGGATTCGATATATTCCCAAAGTCTAAACTGCAAGGGAGGCAGACCCACGATCATAGTCATGGTCACTTGTGGAAGAAGCATGTGTGTGTGGGTATAATAGTTTTGGGTGCCCGCAGGGACCCAAGGAGTCACTCGGACTCAGAAATTCAAACGATCGAAAACCGAGAGGTCAAGGAGCCCTTTGGAGGGAAGGGGTTTTCATAAGAGTAGTATGAAAGAAGAATACATATTTGACTTATGTAGGGAGAAAGAAAAGTGTCAGCACAATATCACTTAGGAAACACGTTGACCCACCTGTAGCTAATAGATTTATGGAAAGGGAGATGAGAAAACTACGTGCGAGGCTGGATTCCATGCAAACAACACAAAGAAGAGTGCCTGATGTTGGGGATGTCAACGAGGCAGAAATGGAAGAAGTAGAATTTGCAGAAGATGTATTCGAGGATGTTGTGGAAGAATGCATGTTGAGATCAGTTGTCAAATCAGGTGCCAGAGCAAATATTGACATCTCTATGTATGAAGGAAATTTAAACATAGAAGAATTACTTGACTAGATACTAGCAATGGACAATTATTTCAACTATGAGGATGTTGAAGAGGAGAAAAAGGTAAGGCATGTCGTTATTAGGGATCGAATGGTATCCAAGCTTAAGGTGAAATTCATACCCAAGGATTACCAGATAAGTCGGTTCAGGAGGATTCAGAACCTAAGATAGAGAGGACTGATTGTGAAGGAGTACACATAAGATTTCTATAAGATAAACATTAGAGATGGACAGAGGGAAAGAGACGACGATAAATTTTCCAGATACATTAATGGCCTGAGGTATGAAATTCAAGATGAGATCAATATGGAGATAGTCAGAATGGTTGAAGACACATACTAGATGGCGCTGAAGGTAGAAGAGAAGTTGGCTAGGAAGCAGAGTCAACAAAACAAGGGTCAAAGCTTGAATAGAGGCATAGAGGCAAGGGAGTTCCCTAGGATAAAGTAATGAAGCCCAAGGATGAGTCGAAGAAACTACATAGTTACTCTAGCAGAAGAGGAAGTTCATGAGGAGGGAAGAGTGGTGGCAAAAGTTATTTTCCCAGAGGAAGAGGAAGAGGCAGAGGAGGAGAAGTAAGGTGTTATGCCTTTGGAAAGACAAGAAATATGTCTTGGGATTGTCTTGAGAGAAAGAAAGGAGGTGTTTCTCACATCTCGGAAGCACAGAAGTAAGATGATGAGACAGAGGGTGCAGAGGATGGAAGATCCTTGATGATAAAGAAGGTTCTTTTGAAGAAAGAGCTAGAGACTAAAAGGCCAGTATAAAGGAACAATTTGTTTAGAATATATTACAAAATGAGGGACATTGGGAGCACTGACAACTTAGTATCCACGGAGATAGTGGAGAAGCTATAAATGGATATGACTACATATCCTATTCCATATAAAGTATCATGGTTGCAGAAAGGTTATCAGGTAATAGTTCCTCAACAATGCCTGGTTAATTTCAAAATAGGAGGATATAGGGATGAGATTCTATGTGATGTGATTCCTATGGATGTCTTTCATGTTTGGTTGGGAAGACCCTGGAAGTATGACATGAATGTTATTCATGATGGGAAGAGAAACACCAACACCTTAGAGAAGAGTGGTAGGACACACATGTTGCTGCCAATTGAAGAAAATAAGGCAAAAGTGGAAGGTAGCGCGAGAATAATTCTCATGAGTGGGAAGGAACTCTTGAATGAAGTAAACAAGGAACAAGAGATGTAGTTTTCTATAGTGAGGAAACTAAGGGTTATCCTTACCAGTACTTCACTTGAATATTTTCTTGAGGAAGTTCAGGAGCTACTAGAGAATTTTGTTGATATTATAGTGGATGAGTTGCCAAACTCATTGCCACCTATTAGAAGCATCAATCATCAAATTGACTTGATACCAGGGGCAAGTCTACTGAATAAAGCATGATACAGATTGACACCTCAAGAGAATGAGGAAGTGAAGAGGTAGGTTCAAGATCTGTTAGACAAGGGATTGGTCAGAGAAAGCTTGAGACCATGTGTAGTACCAACTGTACTAAGTCCGAAGAAGGATGGAGGATGGATAATGTGTACAAACTCGAGGGCCATAAACAAAATCACCATGAGATACAAATTTCCATTACCAAGGATGGATGATTTGATGGATTTCCTTCTTGGAGAAAACTATTTTTTGAAAATAGATTTGAAAAGTGGATACCACCAAATAAGGATGAGAGAAGGTGATTAGTGGAAAAAAACATTCAAGATGAATGAGGGGTTATATGAATGGATTGTTATGACGTTTGGATTAACAAATGCCCCACACACTTTTATGAGACTGATGAATGAAGTATTAAAGGATTTCATTGGTAATTTTCTGATTGTGTATCTAGATGATATACTAGTGTTTAGTAAGAGTAACAAGGAACACTTGAGACATTTAGCATTGGTGATGAGGAGGCTACAACAAGAGAAGTTGTTGATCAATTTGAAAAATTCATCTTTCCTGAAGACATAGCTCATATATTTATTGGTTCTAAAGTTGCTTTAGAACCTAGTATGAGAGAGATGTCTATGTAAAGTACAATATTAAAATAATTGTAAAAAATCCAACATAGATCCATCTTAAACCCATATGTGGTCTTTATAGATCTAGAGTTAAGATGGATTCACATTGATGGTTTAACACATTAATATTAAAATATTCAACAATATTAATAATATAAAATATATCTGTATATTGTATATCTATATAAAGTATACAGCCTGAGTTGGCCTAATGGTTAAGAACATGTTTTTCCTCTTAAGAGGGTATGTATACCTGTATCCATGTTCCAACATTACCATTATGTATTTCTAATAAAGGAATAAATATATTTACATTTTAATTTAATATAATTCTAATTTAAAGATCTTCTTTTAGGACACTGGTTCCCATGCTGCATTTCTTTGATGTTGAATCTCTCAAAAAGCTCCCAAGTTACCAAAAGAGTTCCCAGCCAATTGAGGGCATTCACAACCTTAACTACGACGAATCAGTTGGTTACAACAATGGTTAAATCATTATGTTGATATTTGAGGATTTTGTATACATGTGATCTTTACAAGTACTTGTGGGCAATGATGTTTAAAATCAGGCCTCATGCCTTATTTCGTTAATCATAGTGAAATATTCAAATTCATGAAGGGTTGGAGCCTAGGAAGAGACTCACCAAGCTTAAGCAAAGATAAGATATTCAAATATCGATCTACTTTATATCTCATATTCCACTAACATCTCTAAAATTACAATGAACCTCAAATGAACCAAAATTTAATGCTTACATGTTCGAATTCCTACCTTCTATCTCTATAGAATCACGACATTCATAAAAAACTTGCTAGCTCACTAAAAACCGCAACGACGATGAATCAATCAGTTACAACAATGGTTACAATCATTATGTTGATACTTGAGGATTTAGTATGCATGTGATATTTACAGCTGCTTTTTCATAGTGAAGTATAAAATCATTTATCATGTCTTCTTTCTTTAATGATAGTAAAACATTCAAATACATGAAGGGTTGTACCCTGGGAAGAGACTGATTAAGCTTAACAAACGATACGATATTTAAATCTTGAAGTACATTCTCTCGCATATTCCACTTATGTATCTACAATTACAATAAACCTCAAATGAATAAAATGTCAGTGCTTACATGTTCGAAGTCCTACCTTGTATCTCTATAGAGGATGAAAATCATAAAAAACTTGCTAGCTCACTGAAAACCTCAACAACAATGAATTGTTTGGTTACAACAATGGTTACAATCATAATGTTGGTATTTTGTGATTTAATATGCATGCAATATTTACAATTCCTTTTGCACAGTGAAAAATTAGTTAGCATACTTTGTGCAAAATAGTATATGGGAGATGAATCCTTGTGTTGCACGGTACAAAACTTGTGGCATCCACATTGTGTAGAACTTGTGGCATGCATACGATCTTTCCACAACCTTGGTACAAAAACTACGCATATATATTGAGCCATGAAATTGAATAAAATTTAAAACAATAATACTCACAATAGGCACAAAGGTTTGACCATGGAAATCCAAATGGGAAAACCAAAATTTCGATATGATTTTATTCATTTTGAGGAAATTATTACAAGGGTTGAGATATACACTCTCATCAAATGTGTGTATTCTTACTAACTTGAAACATTTGTAGATGGATTTTTCTTAGGGATAATCTTCTTGTATTTGTGGACACTCTTAGAGTATCCTGAAATGTGGAGACTTCATCATTTTAGTGTGTAGTACATGAGTGCGTTATACAATGGAAGGTGCATGCAAACTTATATCAACAACTCACCATCTTAAGTACATTTTCATTTACATTTACAGTTGGTATTCGGCTTAGGGTATTACAGTCCCCTCCAGGGATGATTTTAGGGATGGAAATTTGTTTTAAAATGTATAAACCTTGGCGAATCTTAATAATCCTTCATATTCCAACCAAAAATGTTTGGCGATAATTTTGTAAAAATATTCAAATTTATAAGGATTTTATATAGTTTTTATAAAATTTTGGCGATTTTTAAGGTATTATAATGTTATCCTATAGAATTTGGGCGAATCATTTTTAAAATAGCAAATCTCTTTTTTGGAAAAACCATGGAAAATTAGCCCATGAACGAAACTTAGCCCCTAAAATCATCCATGGTCCCCTCCCCTTATTTATGCACTATCCTTAGTGCATTATGTAGCATGTACCATTCAAATTATTAAAACCATCCAAGCTTAATCTATTTGAATCTTGTTATCCATCTAGGGTTCTACTTTCCAGCACTAATTTTGGTATTCATACTACAACTAGAAGTCAATTGCTTTATTACATAGAGTCGCTTCTAGAAATAATTTAGCTCATTGTTGCATTTGACATGCCCTCCTTATGGAATATACAATTCCATAAGCATCCTTGAGTTGCCTCCTCATTTTTTCACTCACCCTTCAAGGCTCAGACATCCCTTCACTGCTACACAGTCCTTGAACGATTCGTCTCTCCAAGCATTTTATACAAAAGGAGAGAACTAACCAATTACCAGAACCCCACAAAGGTTCTACAATTATAGGGCCTTAGTGTCCTCAACAGTAATTGTTATTTCCCAACATTCCAACTTTAATCAATATTATCTCATCTTCATCACACACATGTAGTTATCATGAGATAACATTATAAAAATCCCATTTCAGAAGTCAAATTAATTTTATAAGGAATTTGACTTTCCCCAAAATATGAAATTCTATTTCACAAATTTTCATCATTGTTTCAATAATAGGATGTAGTCTTCCTTCTAGCATTCAACAAAAATCATGATGAATACCATATCCATAGACACATATCAACCTTCTGTTTGTCTCTCGAAACCATGTCCACGAAGCTAAACTCATCATGTTCGACTTCCTTTACCTTAATCCTTTTTAGCGCTGCACTAGAAATGAAACTCTCAGTAGCACCTGGGTCTATCAAAATACTAAGGGTCTGGTCAACGATAGTACCTGTCGTCTCGAGAACAGTCGACTGGTGCTCTGCCTGGTGGTTATTCGCCATTGCATGAATCCGATGGGCCTTGCCCATATCTTCCACGGTAGTGTGTCCGGCTGATCTGGACGCTCTGGTCCTCTCCACAGGACAATTGCGCTGGTAATGTGGCTCCCCACATGTCCAACACCCCTTCTTCGTCCTAGTAGACTTGGTACCTAAAGTAGAAGATGACAGCCCACCGGCCTGGAAACCTAGTCTGTTCTGTTGAACATGCCTAAACTACTACTGTTGTAGGCGACGTTGTTGCTAATGCGGTGGTCCCCCATAAGGTGCCCGCTGCTGATGCGGTGATCCCCGATAAGGTGTCCCAAATGTGTATGGATATGTGTCTATCTGAATGAATAATAGAGTTTCTGTTATTTTTCCCAATTCTCTATTATTTCTTCTCTTGAATCCATGAATGCATTTGCTTTGTTGAATGTATGATTCGTTGTGAGGAGTAGATAAGTTTGAATTAGTTATCTTCAGTGAGCGTGTGAAAGGTGTGCATAGTGTCTGCAAGGAGTGTGTGACTGAGTTTGTTTCAACTCAAAAGCTCAGAAGAGATAGTGGAACTTATACGTATGCAAGGAGTGCATAGACGTCTGCAAGGAGTTCATGATAGAGTTTTCAAAATCGAAGGCTCAGGAAGGATAGTGTGATTAAGTCACAAGGGATAAAAGCGGTTGGAGAAAAGTCACAAGGAGTGAAAAATCATTCACAGGGGAGTGAGTGTGGATGAAATTCTATTGCAAGGTGTGCACAGGCCAAGAATTTGACTAAGGGTCAAAGATATTGTTCAAAGGAACAAGGAAACGAAGAAGGAAATATCAAGAGGGCGAGTGATAGAAATATTCAGGGAAAGGATTACTTGAATTTCTTGTCAAATCTAGTGGAAAAGATTCATTCTTAGAAGGAGATGAATGATTCCAGACTGTGATATATGGTAGAGCTACTCGGAGGATATTTGTGAAGTGTTTCAATACTTTGGAGGCTTGGAAAGTTTGGAAACTTGGTGAAAGAAAGGTCGCTAGGCCTGTAGTCGTGATTCAATATCGATTGTTGGCAGTAGAAGGGAATATGGTGATGGATTGAGGAATTTGGAAATCCCAGGTTCGGAGGTTATGGGAGGAAGTCCTAGAGTTTCTCAAGTAGTGAAGCCCGAACCCATAGTGGGCCCGACGAATTTAAGGAGATGCGTGGAAAGAGTTCAGAACCTTTGAGAAGACTGTTTTGAGAAAAGTTGAGGAAAGGATTCGAGATATTCCCAAAGTTTGAACTGTGAGGGAGGCAGACGCACGGTCTTAGTCATGGTCACTTGCGGAAGAAGCATGCGTGTGTGGGTATAATAGTTTTCGATGCCCGCAGGGACCCAAGGAGTCGTTGAGACTCAGAAATTCAAACGATCGAAGACCGAGAGGTCAAGCAACCCTTTGGAGGGAAGGGGTCTGCATAAGAGTAGTATCAGACTTATGAAAAAGAAATGTATTCCATTGTGCAGGCTTTTCGGTAATGGAAGCATTGCATTTTGGGAAAGGAAACATTTATCCACACAGACCACCGACCCCTGCAGTTCATATAGACACAAGAGAAGTTGCAGAACAATCACCATCAGAAGTGGTCCACATACCTGCAACAATTTCATTTGAACATTAAGTACAAAAAAGGCAGCACCAATAATGTTGCGGACTGCCTCAGTCGACCACCCATCATGGTGCTAACCACTGTGCTCAACTCTTGTGGGCACGAGACTTCCGATTGGCCACTTCTCTACACAAGTGATCTAGAATTCGATCACACATACAATACACTCTTGGAGGGTAAGCAACTTCCCAATTTTCACCTCGAGGATGCCCTACTTTGTCACTTGGGACACCTTTGTGTTCCTTCAAGCAAGCGTGCCAAGATGATTTGGGAGGCACACTATAGTCGAGTCGTTGGGCATTTCGGGGTGGAGAAAACCGTGGCAGTACTGCAAAATTATTTCTATTGGCCGAACCTTCGACAAGATGTCGGGAAATACATCAAGTCCTGCACTGCTTGTGCCATTGCCAAACTGACCATCAAGAAGCAAGGCTTCTATACTCCTCTTCCTACCCCCAGTCGACCTTGGGAATCCATCTCTATGGATTACATGTCGGGCCTTCCTTCTACTAAGCATGGCAATGACTGTGTCTTTGT
>JZKD02S2200485.1:2265856-2275911 GCA_000966675.3 Picea glauca
CTGTAAGCATATTTCAGTCATTTGTTATTAATGAAATGAAGTCTTATTTCCACTGCATCTCTGCGTTTATATGTATTTCTGCATTTCATTGTGTTCCTACATAAATCCGGATCAACTCTAGCGAGACGAGTAGGGGAGGGTTCATCTGGTACACCGCAACATCAAACAACGGCGAGACTCACGCCGGGATATCGTGGCTTCCAGAGAGGATCCACTTTCACTACACCCCAAAGACCACCACCTTAGTAGTGGGCACCTTATTGGGGACCACCACATCAACATCAGCATCGTCTATAGTAGCAGTTTAGGAATGTTCAGCAGAACAGACCAGGTTTCTAGGCCGGTGGGCCGTCATCTTCTACTTCGGGTACCAGGTCTACTGGGCCGAAGAAGGGGTGTTGGATGTGTGGGGAGCCACACTACCAGTGTGATTGTCCCGTGGAGAGGACCAGAGCGTCCGGATCAGCCGGAAAAACTGTCGTGGGAGATATGGGAAAGGCCGATCGGATTCATGTAGTGGTGAATAACCGCGAGGCAGAGCACCAGTCGACTGTGCTTGAGACGACAGGTACTATCGCTGACTAGACCCTTAGTATTTTGATAGACCCAGGTGCTATTGAGAGTTTCATTTTTGGTGCAGTGCTAAAAAGTATTAAGGTAAAGGAAGTCGAACAGGATGAGTTTAGCTTCATGGAGATGGTTTCGGGAGACAAACAGAAGGTTGGAGGAAAGGTTACGGGTTGTGCCCTTAACCTGGGAGAGTTTGTCACGAGGGTCAACTTGTACGTCACGATCTTAGGATCTTATGACGTCATGATCGGTATGGATTGGTTGGAATCGCATGGGATGATAATCAACTGTAAGATGAAATGGTTGAGCTTGGTTAATGATGAAGGACAGAGACGTGTGATAGTAGGAGGGAACCAAGGAGTTTCCCTGAGGTTCGTATCTTCCTTATAGGTACAGAAGAGTATACGCAAGGGGTGCAAGCTTTATGCGATCCTTGCGCTAAACGAAAAGGGAGTAGTGGAAGGTCTAGAACACCTTCTAGTGGTGAAGGAGTTTGCGGATGTATTTCCTAGAGGATTTTACCATAGACTTGAAACCGGGGACCAAACTGATAGAAAGAACGCCTTATCGAATGTCGACCCCAAAGTTGCAAGAGTTGAAAATGCAACTGAATGAGTTGTTGGACTTGGAACTAATACGTCCTAGTGTGTCACTGTTGGGTGCACCTGTTATTTTCCTTCGAAAGAAGGATTTATCGTGGAGGCTTTGCATCAACTACCGTCAACTAAACAAGGCTATGATCAAGAATTAGTATCCCTTACCGAGAATTGATGATTTGTTCGATCAAATGAAGGGTGCGATGGTGTTCTCCAAGATCGATTTGTGATCAAGGTATCACCAGTTACAGATCAAGGAGGATGACGTCCCTAAGACCGCCTTTAAGATGAGGTTTGGACATTACAAGTTTACTGTTTTACAGTTTGGACTGACAAACGCCCCAGGGGTATTCATGAGTTTGGTGAATGGGGTGTTCTGCGAGTACTTGGACAAGTTCGTCTAAGTATTCATTGACGATATTTTGATCTAATCTTAGGCGATGGAGGAGCATGAAGAGCACTTCCGCTTGGTACTATAGTGTCTACGAGAGCACAAATTGTATGAGAAGTTGTCCAAATGCTCCTTTTATCAATCGAGGATTCACTACTTAAGGCATGTCATCTCCGGTGAGGGTATCGCCGTGGATCCAGCCAAGTTTGAGGCTATTATGGAATGGTCAGCGCCGACGAATGTCACATATGTGTGTAGTTTTATGGGCTTAACAAGATACTATTGACAGTTTGTCGAGGGATTTTCGAAGATAGAAAATCCGATCATGGAATTGCAGAAGAAAAACAAGAAGTTTGTTTGGACTGAGAAATGCATGGAAGCATTTCGAAGGCTTAAAGATTTGTTGACCACAGCGTCGATACAAAATGTCCCTAACATGGATGCAGACTTCTTGGTATTCATTGACGCATCCAAGGAAGGTTTAGGTGAAGTCTTGATGCAAGACAGATGAGTGATTGCTTACATTTCGAGGAAACTAAGAAGGAATGAGGAGAACTACGCGATGCACGATTTGGAATTAATAGCCATCATATATGCCTTGAAGGTTTGGAGGCACTACCTTGTTGGGTGAAAATTTGAATTAAGGACTGATCATTGTGGACTACAACAAATTTTTACTCAAGGCAACTTGAACACATGACAATGGAGTTGGTCGAAATTTCTGAGCAAGTACGACTTCAAGATTACTTACATAAAGGGAACAATGAACCGAGTGGCTGATGCTTTGATTCGAAGACCATGCATCTTCTCGGTGTTGCCTCTTCAGACGAACTTACGTGAGAACCTTCTGTTTGGCTCCCGAAACCATCTCCACGAAGCTAAACTCATCCTGTTCGATTGCCTTTACCTTAATCCTTTTTAGCATTGCACAAGAAATGAAACTCTCAGTAGCACCTGGTTCTATCAAAATACTAAGGGTCTGGTCAGTGACAGTACCTGTTGTCTCAAGCACAGTGGACCGGTGCTCTTCCTGGCATTTATTCACTGTTGCATGAATCTGATGGGCCTTGCCCATATCTCTCACGGTAGTGGGTCCGGCTGATCCGGATGCTCTCGTCCTCTCCACAGGACAATCGCACTGGTAGTGTGTCTCCCCACATGTCCAACACCCCTTATTCGGCCCAGTAGACCCGGTACGCTAAGTAGAAGATGACGGCCCATCGGCCTGGAAACCTGGTCTGTTCTACTAAACATGGCTAAACTACCGCTGCTACAGGCGACGATGCTGCTGATGCGGTGGTCTCCGATAAGGTGCCCACTGCTGATGCAGTGGTCCCCGATAAGGTGTCCCAAATGTGTATGGATATGTGTCTATCTGAATGAATGATAGAGTTTCTATTATTTTTCCCAATTCTCTATTATTTGTTCTCTTAAATCCATGACTGCATTTGCTTTGTTGAATGTATGAGTCGTTGTGAGGAGTAGATAAGTTTGAATTGGTTCTCTTCAGTGAGTGTGTGCAAGGTGTGCATAGTGTCCGCAAGGAGTGTGTGACTGAGTTTGTTTCAACTCAAAAGCTCAGAAGAGATAGTGCAACTTATACGTATGCAAGGAGTGCATCAACGTCTACAAGGAGTTCATGATAGAGTTTTCAAACTCGAAGGATCAGGAAGGATAGCATGATTCAGTCACAAGGGATAGAAGCGGTTGGAGAACAGTCGCAAGGAGTGAGAAATCATTCACAGAGGAGTGAGTGTGGATGAAAGTCTATTGCAAGGTGTGCACAGGCCAGGAATTCGTCTAAGGGTCAAAGATATTGTTTAGAGGAACAAGGAAATGAAGAAGGAAAGATCAGGAGGGCGAGTGATAGAAACATTCAAGGAAAGGATTACTTGAATTTCTTGTCAAATCTAGTGGAAAAGATTCATTCTTAGAAGGAGATGAATGATTCGAGACTGTTATATATGCTAGAGCTACTCGGAGGATATTCGTGAAGTGTTTTGATACTTTGGAGGCTTGGCAAGTTTGGAAACTTAGCGAAAGAAAGGTCACTAGGCCTGTAGTCGCGATTCAATATCGATTGTTGGCAGTAGAAGGGAATGTAGTGATGGATTGAGGAATTTGGAAATCCCAAGTTTGGAGGTTGTGGGCAGAAGGCCTAGAGTTTCTCAAGTCGCGAAGCCTGAACCCATAGTGGGGTCGACGAATATATGGAGATGCATGGAAAGAGTTCAGAACCTTGGAGAAGACTGTTTTGAGAAAAGTTGAGGAAATGATTAGAGATATTCCCAAAGTATGAACTGCGAGGGAGGCAAACCCACGGTCATAGTCATGGTCACTTGCGGAAGAAGCATGTGTGTGTGGGTAGAATAGTTTTGGGTGCCAGCAGGGACCCAAGGAGTCGCTCGGACTCAGAAATTCAAATGATCAAAGACCGAGAGATCAAGCATCCCTTTGGAGGGAAGGGGTTTGCATAACAGTAGTATCAGAGAAGAATACAGATTTGAATTATGTAGGGAGAAAGATAAGTGTCAACACAATATCGCCTAGGAAACGCGTTGACCCACCTGTAGCTAATGGATTTATGTAAAGGGAGATGAGATAATTACGTGCGAGGCTGGATTCCATGGAAATAACACAAAGAAGAGCGCCTGATGTTGGGGACATCAACGAGGAAGAAATGGAAGAAGTAGAATTTGCAGAAGCTGTAGTTGAGGATGTTGCGGAAGAACGTGTGT
This sequence comes from Picea glauca, assembly GCA_000966675.3. Classification (NCBI taxonomy): domain Eukaryota; kingdom Viridiplantae; phylum Streptophyta; class Pinopsida; order Pinales; family Pinaceae; genus Picea; species Picea glauca. The sequence goes on from JZKD02S2200485.1 coordinate 2,270,152, forward strand.
TGAGAGCAGTTTTCAAATTAGGTGCCAGAGCAAAGATTGACATCCCTATGTATGATGGAAATTTAAACATAAAGGAATTGCTTGACTAGATACTAGCAATGGACAATTATTTCAACTATGAGTATGTTGAAGAGGAGAAAAAGGTAAGGCATGTTGTCAGTAGGCTGAAGGGACATGCAACGCTGTGGTGGGATAAACTGCAAGCCGATAGAAGGAGCAAGGGAAAACAAAAGATCAAGAGTTGGGATTGAATGTTATCCAAGCTTAAGGTGAAATTCATACCCAAGGATTACCAGATAAGTCTGTTTAGGAGGATGCAGAACCTAAGATAGAGAGGATTGACTCTGAAGGAGTACACATAAGAGTTCTATAAGATGAAAATTAGAGATGGACAGAGGGAAAGAGACGAAGATAAAGTTGCCAGATACATTGATGGCCTAAGGTATGAAATTCAAGATGAGCTAAATATGGAGATAGTCAGAATGGTTGAAGACACATACTAGATCGCATTGAAGGTAGAAGAGAAGTTGGCTAGGAAGAAGAGTCAATAGAAGCCCAAGGATGAGGTGAAGAAAACACATAGTTACTCTGAGAGAAGAGGAAGTTCACGAGGAAGGAAGAGTGGTGGCAAAAGTTATTTTCCCATAGGAAGAGGAAGAGGCAGAGGAGGAGAGGTAAGGTGTTATGCCTTTGGTAAGACAAGAAATATGTCTTGGGTTTGTCTTGAGAGAAAGAAAGGAGGTGTTTCTCACATCTCAGAAGCACAGAAGCAAGATGATGAGACAGAGGGTGCAGAGGATGGAAGATCCTTGATGATAAAGAAGGTTCTTTTGAAGCAAGATCTAGAGACTAAAAAGCCAATACAAAGGAACAATTTGTTCAGAATATCTTACAAAATGAGGGACATTGGGAGCACTGACAACTTAGTATCCACAAAGATAGTGGAGAAGCTATAAATTGATATGACTACACATCCTATGCCATATAAAGTATCATGGTTGCAGAAAGGTTATCAGGTAATAGTTCCTCAACAATGCCTGGTTAATTTCAAAATAGGAGGATATAGGAATGAGATTCTATGTGATGTGATTCCTATGGATGTCTTTCATGTTTGGTTTGGAATACCCTGGTAGTATGACATGAATGTTATTCATGATGGGAGGAGAAACACCTACACCTTAGAGAAGAGTAGTAGGACACACATGTTGCTGCCAATTAAGGAAAATAAGGCGAAAGTGGAAGGTAGTGAGAGAATAATTCTCATGAGTGGGAAGGAATTCTTGAATGAAGTAAAGAAGGAACAAGAGATGCAATTTTCTATAGTGAGGAAACCGAGGGTTATCCTTACAAGTACTTCACTGGAATATTTTCTTGAGAAAGTTCAAGAGCTACTAGAGAATTTTGTTGATATTATAGTGGATGAGTTGCCAAAATCATTGCCACCTATTAGAATCATCAACCATCACATTGACTTGATACCAGGAGCAAGTCTACTGAACAAAGAAGAATATAGATTGACACCTCAAGAGAATGAGGAAGTGAAGAGACAGGTTCAAGATCTGTTAGACAAGGGATTAGTCAGAGAAAGCTTGAGACCATGTGCAGTACCAACTGTACTAAGTCTGAAGAAGGATGGAGGATGGAGAATGTGTACGGACTCGAGGGCCATAAACAAGATCACCATCAGATACAGATTTCCATTACCAAGGATGGATGATTTGATGGATTTCCTGCGTGGAGCAAACTCTTTTTCGAAAATAGATTTGAAAAGTGGATACCACCAAATCAGGATGAGAGAAGGTGATGAGTGGAGAAAAACATTCAAGATGAATGAGGGGTTATATGAATGGATTTTTATGCCATTTGGATTAACAAATGCCCCACACACTTTTATGAGATTGATGAATGAAGTATTAAAGGATTTCATTGGTAAGTTTGTGATTGTGTATCTAGATGATATACTAGAGTTTAGTAAGAGTAACAAGGAACACTTGAGACATTTAGCATTGGTGATGAGGAGGCTACAACAAGAGAAGTTGTTGATCAATTTGAAAAATTCCTCTTTCCTGAAGACATAGCTCATATATTTATTGKGTCTAAAGTTKCTTTAGAACCTAGTATGAGAGAGATGTCTATGTAAAGTACAATATTAAAATAATTGTAAAAAATCCAACATAGATCCATCTTAAACCCATATGTGGGCTTTATAGATCTAGAGTTAAGATGGATTTACACTGATGGTTTAACACATTAATATTAAAGTATTCAACAATATTAATAATATAAAATATATTTGCATATTGTATATCTGTATAAAGTATATAGCCTGAGTGGGCCGAATGGTTAAGAACATGTGTTTCCTCTTAAGAGGTCACATGTTCAAATCCAAAGGGAGGTAGGGTATGTATACTTGTGACCTTAAAAATAGATTATTATTTTATTATTATTAATATTGAGTTTTAAATTATTATTATTATTATTGTTATTTTAATGTGTTATGTTACATTAGCATGTGCAAAATAAATTAAAATTTCATTTCTTAAAAATTTAAATATTTTTTAAAATATTTCATTTTTTAAAATTATTTATTTTTTGAATTTATAAAATTTTCTAAAAAATTATATATATATTTTAATCAAAATTATTTATGTTATACCAATTCTTCTTCTTGATTATATATATATATATATATACACACACACTTTATCCTTTTAATCCAATTTTGACTTATGTAGGAAGAAAGATAAGAGTAGTATCAGAGAAGAATACAGATTTGACTTATGTAGGGAAAAAGATAAGTGTCATCACAATATTGCCTAGGAAACGCATTGACCCACCTGTAGCTAATAGATTTATAGAAAGGAATATGAGAGAACTACGTGCGTGGGTGGATTCCATGGAAACAAAACAAAGAAGAGCGCCTGATGTTCGGGACGTCAACGAGGCAGAAATGGAAGAAGTAGAATTTGCAGAAGTTGTAGTCGAGGATGCTGTGAAAGAACACGTGTTGAGATCAGTTGTCAAATCAGGTGCCAGAGAAAATATTTACATCCCTATGTATGAAGGAAATTTAAACATAGAAGAATTGCTTGACTAGATACTAGCAATGGACAATTATTTCAACTATGAGGATGTTGAAGAGGAGAAAAATGCAAGGCATGTTGTTAGTAGGCTGAAGGGACATGGAAGATGTGGTGGGATGAAATGAAAGCCGACAGAAGGAGCAAGGGAAAACAAAAGATCAAGAGTTGGAATCGAATGGTATCCAAGCTTAAGGTGAAATTCATACCCAAGGATTACCAGATAAGTCTGTTCAGGAGGATGCAGAACCTAAGATAGAGAGGATTGACTGTCAAGGAGTACGCATAAGAGTTCTATAAGCTAAACATTATAGATGGACAGAGGGAAAGAGACGAAGATAAAGTTGCCAGATACATTAATGGCTTGAGGTATGAAATTCAAGATGAGCTCAATATGGAGATAGTCAGAATGGTTGAAGACACATACTAGATGGCGCTGAAGGTAGAAGAGAAGTTGGCTAGGAAGAAGAGTCAACAGAACAAGGGTCAAAGATTGAATAGAGGCATAGAGGCAAGGGAGTTCCCTAGGATAAAGAAAAGAAGCCCAAAGATGAGGCGAACAAACCACATAGTTACTCTGAGAGAAGAGGAAGTTCGTGAGGAAGGAAGAGTGGTGGAAAAAGTTATTTTCCCAGAGGAAGAGGAAGAGGCAGAGGAGGAGAAGTAAGGTGTTATGCCTTTGGTAAGACAAGAAATATGTCTTGGTATTTTCTTGAGAGAAAGAAAGGAGGTGTTGCTCACATCTCAGAAGCACATAAGCAAGATGATGAGATAGAGGGTGCAGAGGATGGACGATCCTTGGTGATAAAGAAGGTTCTTTTGAAGCATGAGCTAGAGACTAAAAAGCCAGTACAAAGGAACAATTTGTTCAGAATATCTTACAAAACGAGGGACATTGGGAGCATTGTCAACTTAGTATCCACTGATATAGTGGAGAAGCTATAGATGGATATGACTACACATCCTATGCCATATAAAGTATCATGGTTGCAGAAAGGTTTTTAGGTAATAGTTCCTCAACAATGCCTGGTTAATTTCAAAATAGGAGGATATAGGGATGAGATTCTATGTGATGTGATTCCTATGGATGTCTTTCATGTTTGGTTGGGAAGACCCTGGTAGTATGACATGAATGTTATTCATGATGGGAGGAGAAACACCTACACCTTAGAGAAGAGTGGTAGGAGACACATGTTGCAGGGAATTGAGGAAAATAAGGCGAAAGTGGAAGGTAGTGCGAGCATAATTCTCATGAGTGGGAAGAAACTCTTGAATGAAGTAAAGAAGGAACAGGAGATGCAATTTTCTATAGTGAGGAAACTGAGGGTTATCCTTACCATTACTTCACAGGAATATTTTCTTGAGGAAGTTCAGGAGCTACTAGAGAATTTTGTTGATATTATAGTGGATGAGTTTCCAAACTCATTGCCACCTATTAGAAGCATCAATCATCACATTGAATTGATACCAGGAGAAAGTCTACTGAACAAAGCAGCATACAGATTGACACCTCAAGAGAATGAGGAAGTGAAGAGACAGGTTCAAGATCTGTTAGACAAGGGATTGGTCAGAGAAAGCTTGAGACCATGTGCAGTACCAACTTTACTAAGTTCGAAAAAGGATGAAGGATGGATAATGTGTATGGACTCGAGGGCCATAAACAAGATCACCATGAGATACAAATTTCCATTACCAAGGATGGATGATTTGATGGATTTCTTGTGTGGAGAAAACTATTTTTCGAAAATATATTTGAAAAGTCGATACCACCAAATCAGGATGAGAGAAGGTGATGAGTGGAAAAAAAACATTCAAGATGAATGAGGGGTTATATGAATGGATTGTTATGCCATTTGGATTAACAAATGCCCCACACACTTTTATGAGACTCATGAATGAAGTATTAAAGGATTTCATTGGTAAGTTTGTGATTGTGTATCTAGATGATATACTAGTGTTTAGTAAGAGTAACAAGGAACACTTGAGACATTTAGCATTGGTGATGAGGAGGCTAAAACAAGAGAAGTTGTTAATCAATTTGAAAAATTCCTCTTTCCTGAAGACATAGCTCATATATTTATTGGGTCTAAAGTTGCTTTAGAAGCTAGTATGAGAGAGATGTCTATGTAAAGTACAATATTAAAATAATTTTAAAAAATCCAACATAGATCCATCTTAAACCCATATGTGGGCTTTGGCCAAGGAAAATAATAGATCTAAGCCTCTCTTTGGGCCAAAATATTTGCAAGGTCGAGTTTGGCCAAGGACAATAATAGATCTAAACCTCTCTTTTGACCAGAAGATTTGCTAGATCTGGTTTGGCCAAGAACAATAATAGATTTAAACTTGGCCTCTTTTGGCCAAGGAAAATAATAGATCTATTATTGATTAGTTTTTTCCCTTGCTATAGAATTTCAGATCCAATTCAACCTTGGGGTATCTGTGATGAATTTGGGAACAAAGAAAATGAAAATAACAAAAATTCAAACTTTCAAGGTAATTCAAAATCTCCTCCATTTCTTTGTATCATTATTTTTAAGTATACCATATATTTATTGTATTTTTCTTTCCTTTTTATATTATTTTTAGATGTACCATATATTTATTGTATTTTGAAGTTAATTAATAATATTTTTGTTATAAATTTTCAATTAAACTTATCAACTAGTATTTATCTATG
>JZKD02S2200486.1:14983-40984 GCA_000966675.3 Picea glauca
AAGTACTATGGCCCTTATAAGGTGTTGTAAAATATTGGTACTATGGCATACAAATTTGAGTTTCCTACATCTTCACGAGTACACCCAATTTTTCATGTTTAATGCTTAACTAAGGCTATAGGTGACAAGATCCCAGTTCAAACTGTATTGCTAGAAATTTATGAGGAAGGAAAAATCATATTGGAGCCTGAAGCTATCACTGACACAAGAATTCACCAACTGAGGAATAGATCCATTTTAGAGTATTTCATTAGGTGGAGGAAACTACCTGCTGAATATTTAACTTGGGAACATGAGTCTTTTATACATAAGTATCTAAAATTATTCAAGCGTTGCGAACAACACTTGTCTGAAGGGGAGGGTCATTTTAAGCCCTAAATAGTGGCACATTACCCCTTAATTAGGTCATATTACATTAGTAATTTTATTTTATTAATGTCGGATTGGGTCCATTAGTTGTAATTGTACCTCCTAGTCTCATATATATACCAAGGATGCCTTTTCATTTAGAATCATCTTGTATTGGGAAATCTATGTGGTGTATAAGGAGGTTGCCCCTATTGGAGTTACTTCACACACACCTAGGATTTCTTTTTCCTAAGGTTATTTCCTATTTCTTATTCATAATTAGTCATTATTCAGTCTCCTATATTTTAGGGGAGAATATTCCACCTGGAGAATATTCTCTTTCAGTTCACACTTCAGTTTGACTAGTTGAGTTGAGTTTAGATGTTGCATTGGGATCATCACCATGAAAAATTGGGATCATCACCATGCTAATTAGACCTTGACTTGGTATCATCACCAGAGTGGCACATTAACCTTGATTCCTTGATTCCTTGAGTTAACTCCTCACTACTCTCTGTTCAGTCAGTAAACTAAAGACAAGTTGACTAGTTAACTCAACTAGGTGGCAGTTCACTCCCGTAACTGCCTGAGAGACTAGAATAGGTGGCAGTTCACTCCCGTAAGTACTGGTGTGTGTCCAGATTACTCTATACCACCACTATGGTGACTTAGTTCACATCAATTCGAACTCATTGAGTTATACATAGTATATCATGTGTAAATTATTCATTTTTCACAACGGTTAATGAGAATTCTTCCATTCTTTCTCTCCTTCTTCTTCTTTTTCCAATTCTCTCTGCATATGTGTGTATCATTTTTTAGCTAGATCTATTCTATGCAGGTTGAACACATTTACATGGTATCAGATCCAATGAACTGCTAAGAAAAAGCTACACCAAATTGTTTTGCAGGTACAAAAGATTGAAGACAACGGAAAGATGGAATTCCAAAAGGAATTCATTCTTACACCTTACAACTATTTTGCATGGAAGGAGAAAATAGCCATACATATACGATCCAGAGGATTTTATAGGTTAACCATGAATACATATACAAAGGCAACATCAACCATAGAAAAATCTAAGTATTTAAATCGCATGGATGAGGCACTCAGAACAATTTGCAGTCTTATTTCTCCCGTTCTCCTTTTTCATATATCTTTCTGTAAGACTCCCAATGAAGCCTGGACCATATTGGAAGAGATATTTGGAAAACAAGATGAGATGAGGGGACACATGATGGAGGTGGAGCTGCTCACATTGGATCCAAAAATCTTCGAGAATATCCAATATTTCTTTACAAAATTCAAGGATTTATTGTCGCAACTCAAAGCTTGCAGGGTTGATAAATCGAAGGAGGAGAAAAAAATGGTTCCACCATTATCTCCAAGCTTGGTCCTGAATTCTCAGTATTCGTATCTACATTCCATACTATCAGATTCACCTCTTGAGCCACCTGGAAGATGCCTTCTCTTGAGGACTTTATCGAATCCCTGACACAAGAGAAAACCAAGCTCATCAACATGGGCACAATCAAAGGACCAAGGGCGCATGCACTCACTGTGCATGATGGAAGCCACAAATATCAGAAATATAAAGATAAACATAAGTGGAAAGCTCATGCACATACAAGGAAGGAAGGGTACACAAAACCCTTCACCGATTCCTTTGGATCCAAAGGAGAAAAGGTAGGAAAAGGAGAGAAACGCACATACTGTCACAAATGATTATATTCGGAATCTGCATGCATGCAAAAACAAATAGATATGATGTCTCAGATACTTCAGAAAAACAACCTTGGAGATCGCATCCCTGAGGGTGCAAAGAAGAAGAAGCCAGAAGATCCGAATTCCAAGAAAGGCAATTCTATCCATGCCTTGATTGCCATCAACTCCTCTCCCGATGCTTGGATCGTAGACTCAGAAGAATCACATCACATGGCTACCTCAAAAGTAGTCTATTCTTGTTTGGATGCATGCAAAGGTCCTCCTTTTCTGATGGGGGACAACTTTTTTGTTGAAGTCACCGTCAAAGGAAGGATTGAACTCACCAACGAAAGCTTCGAGAACGTGCCGCATGTTCCCAAGATTTCTGTCAACCTTCTCTCTGTGTATCAGATGATGAATTCCGGCACCGAAAATTAATTAATCTTCACACCAAATTCCATGGAAATCTACGACATGAAAACCAATTCTAGGGTTGCTACCGGTGAGGTAAATCATCAGTCTAAATTGTATACATTTTCTGAATTCATTGAACCTGATTCTGCTTTACTGCTTACTTATGTTGATGAAATTAGTATGATATGGCACAGAAGGTTTGGACATTTGAATTTCAGATACATGCAACAACTTAGCAAGCAAAAATTAGTTGATGGTCTACCATACATCCATTTTTCCAAGGGAGTATGTGAGGGATGTGTTCTCAGAAAACATCCTCAAGAGAAATTCAACAAGGGAAAGTCTCTGCGAGATTCCGCACCTTTAGATCTGATCCATAGTGACCTTATGGGTCCTTTTCCACATCCATCCATCAACAAAGAAAGGTTTTTTCTCATTTTTGTTGATGATTTCTCATGTTTTACTTGGATTTACTTTCTAAGGAAAAAATCCAAGGTCTCTCAACACCTCAAAGATTTCAAATCCTTGGTTGAGACACAATCCGGAAAGAAGATCAAAGTCCTCCAAACTGATAATAGGGGAGAGTAGGTGAATCATGAGATCCACAATCTTTTCCATGATGCAGGGATTCAGTTGCAACATATATTTCCCTACACTCCGCAACAAAACAGAGTTGCTGAGCGGAAAAACAGATCTCTAAAGGAGATGGCATATTGCATGTTGCATTCAAAGTCACTACCACAGAGACTATGGGTTGAAGTACTTAACTGTGAAAAATACATCCAAAACAGATCTCTCCATAGATCTATCAAGGATAAGACCCCCTACGAGGCTTGGAGCGGCCTCAAACTAGAAGTGACCCACTTTCACATTTTTGGTTCTCGTGCATGGGCCCGCATTCCCTCTGAAAAGAGGAAGGAACTTGATCCATAGAGTACTAAGTGCATTTTTGTTGGATACCCCGACAGTGTGAAGGGATATCGGCTTATTGATCTTTCCTCAGACTAACTCATCATTGAGCGTAGTGTTGAATTCAAGGAATGTGTCTCGCATGTACCTCAACATTCACATGCAGACACCTTCACTCTTCCACCTGTCCGAGATGATGAGCATGCACATGTCAACTCTTCTTCAGATGAGAGTTCTAATTTAGAGGAATTAGATGATTTAGATTCAAAGTCAGTATAGTCATATACAGAGTCAGAGCATCCAGATGCACTTGCAGAGCCAGAGCAGAGGCCCAAGTGGATACAGACTACTCTTCAGGATGCAGGGGATCTCGTTGGTGATCCAACCGATACTAGGAGGACTCGATCTGATTTCGAGGAGCCTCCTGTTGCACTCACTACCACTGAACCATTTCCTTCAAGGAATATTTTCTTGGTTCAGTCTTCAAATCCACAGTCTTATGGCGAGGTTGTTGTAAATCCCTTTTGGGAATCCGCCATGCAGGAGGAGTACAAATCTCTCCTCGAGAACCAGACTTGGGATCTGGTTCCCCTTCCTTATGGGAGGAAAATTGTCAGATGCAGATGGGTCTACAGGACCAAGAGCGCAGTGGATGGACAGATCAACAAATACAAAGCCAGGCTTGTCACCAAAGGATTTCAACAGGTTCATGGTATTGACTATTATGAGACCTTCGCTCCAGTGGAAAAGATGGATTCCATACGAGTGGCACTTGCCATTGCGGAAACCAAGGGATGGGAAGTCCATCAGATGGACGTGAAGAATGCATTTCTTCATGGTGATCTCTCTAAGGATATTTACATGGAGAAGCCCCAGGGATTTATGCAAGACTCATCTTTGGTCTACCGACTGAAGAAGTCACTTTATGGCCTCAAGCAGGCTCCTAGGGCATGGTATGCCAAGATCGACTCCTACCTGTTGTCACATAACTTTGTACATTTTAAATCAGACCCGAATGTATACATGCTCAGGATGGATAATTCAGTTCTACTTTTAGTTCTGTATGTTGATGATTTGTTGATCACCAGGTGCTTGACTTCAGCGATTGCTGCAGTCAAGAGGATTCTACATGAAAGGTTTTTCATGACGGACATGGGTCTGATACACTTCTTCCTTGGACTTGAGATCAGTCAGGATGCATCTGGCATCAAAATGTCTCAAGCCAAGTATGCACGAGATCTCCTTGAGAGATTTCACATGACAGACTGCAAGTCTGCTCCGACTCCTTTCCTATCAGTAGTCAAAATTGAGGTTGGTGGGGAGACTCCATTGGTTGACAACACACTGTACAGACATCTAGTGGGGAGCTTGTCATATCTCACACACTCTAGACCAAACCTCTCATATGCAGTTGGCATAGTTTCTAGGTTCATGCAGGAGCTGCATGAGATACATTGGAAAGCTGCAAAGCGTATCCTTCGATACGTACACGGCACCATCACCTTTGGGATTCATTATGAAATAGAATCTACATTAGATCTCATTGGGTTTACTAATTTTGACTGGGCTGGCGATAACATTGATTGCAAGTCCACATCTAGTTACTCACTCAGTCTTGGTTCCGGGTGTATCTGTTGGTCGAGCAAGAATCAAGATGCCATTTCTCTATCTTCAGCCGAGGCAGAGTACAAAGGGGTAGTTAACATAACCATTCAGGATATGTGGCTATAATATTTTCTCACTGAGTTGGGCATTCAGTTTCATCGGTCGATCGTCATCTGGTGTGACAACCACAACAATCTTAAGTTCAGCAGAGATCCAGTTTAGAGGCAGTGGACGAAGCACATAGATATCCATATGCACTACATCCGAGACTTAGTACATGAGGAGATCATCAAATTATAGTTCTGTCCTTCAGCAGAACAGACGAAAAACATTTTCACCAAGACCTTCACTGAGCAGAAATTCCATTCTCTGCGAGGTCATGTTGGAGTGAAGGACACAGTTGCCTAGCAACTGTAGTTCTTCTTTTTACATACATTGTACCTTGAGGGGGGATTTTTCCCATGAGTTTTTCCCTCTTTCCTCACTTTATTTTCAGTGTATCTTTTGTACTTGGGTACCTAACATGGCCTCATTGTCGTGACCCAATATTTATTTTCATCATAGTGATGTTCAAGGGGGGTGTTGGAGTTACTTCACACACACCTAGGATTTATTTTTCCTAAGTTTATTTCTTGTTTATTATTCATAATTAGTCATTATCCAGTCTCCTATATTTTAGGGGAGAATATTCTCTATATTTGAGTTTAGATGTTGCATTGGGATCATCACCATGCAACATTGGGATCATAACCATGATAATTCAACCTTGCCTTGGTATCATCACTAGAGTGGTGCATTAGTCCTATATATAGATAAGAAGAGGTAGGAAAGAGAGTTTCAAGATATTCTCAGAGTTAGTTCCCAATGGAAAGTTTATGGAGTTCATTAACCTTATCTTAACCATACATACTTCATGTCAGATTTGTCTGCAAGTAATGTTGTACATCAGGACAAGTTTAAATTTATTATTTATTTTTTGTCAGATTATCATCCTCGCTAGGTAGAATGCCCCACTGCCAGCAAGCCTATCCAGTACTCCGACGGGTTTACCTAGTCATACCACAGGCCGTTACCTACTTCCAACAGACCTATTCAATATCCCGACGGGTTAGCTTCTTACACCCTCAGAGACTGGCCCTCCATCTTTTAAGATTTTGGTACAAGATTTCTTTATGCAAGAGGATGGGGGTACAACTCTGAAAACATTTTTTTTTTTTTTCAATTGGGATGGTATTTACGATAGAGGATGATTTTTCATTATAATCCTTATTGATTTTACTGATGTAAGGGGTACTTAAGAGGACGTGGCCTATCTAAAGATATGATATAATCAAGCTATTTTGTGTGTAGTGGATGGTACCTGTTGAAACTCGGAACTGAAATTTGGGTTGCATACAAATCAATCCCGAGGAAACCTCGAATGACTTTGGATTGGAAGTTTCCCCTCCCAACCCGAGATGGATCTCTCGAATAATGTCACAATATGATCATCAGTAAACGTGAAATGGTGGGCAGATTTATGGGTAAAAGATAGGTTGGTTTTTTTTAAAGTTTGGGGTTGGACTAGGAAAATAGTCCATTGGGCATGGAGTCAAGTTGAAAACCAAAGAAGAGAGATAATAGCAGTGATCGTATAACTTGCGGAAAGTGAGGCAAAGTAAGTCTATCTTTCAGCGATTGATAATCATGATGTGGTAGCAGAAAAAGAAAAGGAAAGGCCATCACAGTGAAAGCATCTATCAAGGATGAATTTTCACTACAACTTTAGAGGAAAAAGATAGAAGGTTGATAACTAGATGCAGAGTGATTATCTTGAGTGAATTCTGACCAGTCACCATATAAACGCAACACATATATATCAACTGTGTGTAAGGAGCATATAAAATGAATTCCAAACAAATTTTAAATCAGCTGAAAGAGGAAGAGATAGACAATATGACAATGACAACATGGAGAACATACTAAAAGAATCGACCGTGATGAATCTCACAATATCAAGTGAACACGTCTTCTATATTACTCCATTCCAGGTTTACAAAATAACTCAACATACAAAGGAACCCCTCTTCAAAAGAGGTTTTTTCACCCCAGCTCCTTCCCCCCTTTCGTTGGCCTCCTCCAATGATTATTTAACTAAATCTCACTCTCTAAATCTGTTACATAGCTCGGTGGTTACAAGAAATAATCTAAAAGAAATTTCTTTTTGTTTTGAGAAATATGAAACAGTTGGCCTTCTTGGAATTCTGCGACTGCCAGATGCCCAGGTAATGCAGAACGTATCCATCCAAAAATGTTGACACTCAGAAGTTGATCAGAATGGTTCAAATTTTAAGCCCGCCTCTCTGTTCAAATTTTAGGATGAATACCGTTTTCCATTAATTCTTCAACCTTAGCTTGCTATGAAGTTGATCAGAATGGTTCGTTAGCTGAATTAGATTCACTTGATGCCAAGCTTCCTCAGCAACTAGATCACCACCAGTTTGGAAAATTTACAGTTGGATGTTAACTGCATTCAGGATATTATGAGTCGAAACTCGTTCGGTGGAGCTAGACTCATCCAGGAAGACCAGAATTTTACCGATCTTTGGCTGCTACCGTCCCTCATTAACTATTCATGTTTGTCGAACGTGAGATGGATGGAAGTGGGAAGTGCCATGTTTATTCATGCCACTAATATCATTGAGAGAGAGGAGAGGAGATCACTATGTCATATTTTGATACCCTTGCCCCCTTGCCGCAGCGTGAAGCTAGGTGCGAGGACTGGGGTTTCAAGTGCAAGTGCAGGTGATGCATTCTGGATCACTCTGTTAGAACCGCCCTACAGTCGAATGTACAATATGAACAATTGTGTGACAAAGCAACGATGAAATCCATTCCTCATCAACGTCTCAATGTGGATCTTCCTATATCCGCAGAATTTGCAAGTATTTTTGTGAAGGCAGAGGAGATTATCAGGAGCTCTCCCGATTTGAAAACGGAAGAAGAGAAGAATTGGATCTGCGCATCATGTGTGGGTGCATATCTGAAAAGAACACAGTCGGACAAGTTCTTTCTCACAATGTTGGAGAACGACATTCCTTCAGTAAGGGAAACAGTGGAGGCCATCCAAAACACTATGCCCGGTAATATTCTTACTTTTCTCATACTAGCCGTGCAGTTAGTAGCGCAACAAAGCGAATAATTCAAGCACTAGACTAGGGATGAATGTCATGAATTTATTCAACAAGATGCACCATACCAGAAGAGGGATGCATGCATGAGAGTCTTCGGCGGACAAAGTGAAGATGTTCTCACAGTCCTCATTTTTCGGCATTCATATTGCCCCCTTTTTTAGGAAGAGTAGACCTGCGATTGCTATTATATGAACATATTGATCTACGAGACGAACATCAGAGTGTCATTTTGTAGGAGTTAGATGTTTTTGAAACCTTTGAATTAAATAGTGAAGGTTTTTGACAAAAGGTCAATCGAGTTCTCTTTTTGAATGGTATCCATTCATTCCTCGGCACATCACCGCATGATACTTTCCTGACTTCCCCATTGTTTGGGAAACTAAGGGAATCTCAAAGCTTCCTGGCACCTGGATTACATCAATATCTTCCTCTCTAACATAATATCTTCTGAAAGCCTCCAAAGCACCCTCAACAAGGGGTTTAGTTACAATTTCATTGAAACAGGTAGTAGCCACAACAAAATGAAGACCCTCTATTTTTGTAATGGATCCTGTCAACAATTGAGCAGCAACAGAGACAATAAACGTATTAGATTTACTTCTCCACCAGTTTGCGTTGCTATAAAAAACTGAGCGTAGTAGAGTGACTTAAATGTTATAAGCTTTGTTGGATACTGTTGTTAAATTTGGGACAAAGTGCCTAAGTAAGTTCGAAAATTTTCAATATCTATTACAACATAGGCTCTATCTAGGGATGGTACTTTCCCATAAAGTGCCAAGAACAGTAGACCAGGTGCCTTCATCCATTGGGCGACCTAACGCGAAATCTGTAACCTGTAGCCTGTGCCACCTTATTTACTGAGAACAGGTAACCAGATTGAGTGACCGCATTTTCGATGAAACCAATCAAGGAGCTAGGTGATGGACTACGACAAGATTTCTTCTCCGATCTGATAGTCATAATGGTAACAGAGCAAACCAGCACACTGACTGAGAATATCTCCACCATCTGCGATCATTAAAAAACTCACCGCCATGGTAGCCTCTAACAGGGATGCAAAAGGATCGTTAAAAGTGAAATCAACGTGTTCATCAACGCTTTCAATTATAGTAGAAAATTTAGAAAATTGATATACTTCCCAAAGCGACCGCCTCCATTCATGTTACAGGAATGTTTAAGGGCAACGTTCAACAAGACTTGAATAATCATATATATCTTAACATGTCTTCTTAATGAAAATTCTTTGAGCGAACGCTTCATTTGATTTGAATAAATGTCTAAATACTTCTTTTTAGGAAGCACTATGTTATGGGTCTTGAATTTAAAACCATAATGTTCGTGCAAGGCGGACATAGCAGTGACATATCCTCCTCTGTAGTATTTATATTTAACGAGCAATTTATACCGCTCTTGTACTTCATCAATATCAATAAGGTGTTTCTGTGAGCACATCCTCTTGACTAAACGTATGACATAACTCCGAATAGGCAAATAAAGGGGAGTGGAAATTTTCATACCTATGATGCTTGAATTCTATATCAATCCACCTCATGAGGTTATGAATAGAAACGAGGTCTTCAACCTTTGCCACGAAGTGTCCCGCCAGATTGTCTTTGCAAATACAATCACCAAGCTGTATAACTATTTAAGGATCACGTATTCCCTTGATGCTTTGTTTGATGAAGCGTAGGGATGGGAAGTTGAACTTGCCAGATTGATAGGGCACCATGAAAGCCGTAATTCTGAGTTCTCCTGCTAGTGAAATCACCATCGGAAACTTTTAATGGAGATGCTAGAGCATGTGAAACCAATATTTTCCTATGCCCAGCTGCTCAACCAGGCCTTAGGACTATGAAAATGTCATTCTCCTAGGGATAGATATCAACTCCGATTCCCCAATAACGACGCCAAAATGTTGAAACTCGGAACTGAAATTTGGGTTGCATACAAATCAATCCCCGGGCAACGTCTAACCACTTTGGATTGGAAGCTGCCCCTCCCAACCCGAGAGGGATATCGCGAATAATGTCACAATATGATCATCAGTAAACGTGAAATGTTGGGCAGATTTATGGGTAAAAGATAGTTTTGGGTTTTTTAAAGTTTGGGGTTGGACCAGGAAATAGTTCATTGGGCACAGAGTCAAGTTGAAAACCAAAGAAGAGAGATAATAGCAGTGATCATATAACTTGCGAAAAGTGAGGCAAAGTAAGTCTATCTTTCAGCGATTGATAATCATGATGTGGTATCAGAAAAAGAAAAGGAAAGGCCATCACAGTGAAAGCATCTATCAAGGATGAATTTTCACTACAACTTTAGAGGAAAAAGACAGAAGGCTGATAACTAGATGTAGAGCGCTTATCTTGAGTGAATTCTGACCAGTCACCATATAAACACAACACATATATATCAACTGTGTGTAAGGAGCATATAAAATGAATTCCAAACAAATTTTAACTCAGCTGAAAGAGGAAGAGATAGACAATATGACAATGACAACAGGGAGAACATACTGAAAGAATCGATCATGATGAATCTCACAATATCAAGTGAACAAATCTTCTGTATTACTCCATTCCGGGTTTACAAAATAACTCAACATACAAAGGAACCCCTCTTCAAAAGAGGTTTTTTCCCCAGCTCCTTCCCCCCTTTCGTTGGCCTCGTCCAACGATTATTTAACTAAATCTCACTCTCTAAATTCGTTACATAGCTCGGTGGTTACTAGAAATAATCTAAAAGAAATTTCTTTTTATTTTGAGAAATATGAAATGGTTGGCCTTCTTGGAATTCTGTGACTGCCAGATGCCCAGGTAATGTAGAATGTATCCATCCAAAAATGTTGACACTCAGAAGTTCATCAGAATGGTTCAAATTTTAAGCCCGCCTCTTGGTTCAAATTTTAGGATGAATACCGTTTTCCATTAATTCTTCAACCTTAGCTTGCTACGAAGTTGATCAGAATGGTTCATTAGCTGAATTAGATTCACTTGATACCAAGCTTCCTCAGCAACTAGATCACCACCAGTTTGGAAAATTTACAGTTGGATGTTAACCGCATTCGGGATATTACGAGTCGGAACTCGTTCGGTGGAGCTAGACTCATCCAGGAAGACCATAATTTTACTGGTCTTTGGTTGTTGTCGTCCCTCATTAACCATTCATGTTTGTCGAACGCGAGATGGATAGAAGTGGGAAGTGCAATGTTTATTCATGCCACTAAGCTCATTGAGAGAGAGGAGAGGAGATCACTATGTCATATTTTGATACCCTCGCCCCCTTGTCGCATCACGAAGCTAGGTGCGAGGACTGGAGTTTCAAGTGCAAGTGCAGGTGATGCATTCTAGAGCACTCTATCAAAACCTCCCTAAATTCGTTAAATGTACAATATGAACAATTGCGTGAAAAAGCAATGGTGAAATCCATTCTTCATCAACAACGTCTCAATGTGGATCTTCCTATATCCACAGAATTTGCAAGTCTTTTTGTGAAGGCAAAGGAGATTATCAGGAGCTCTCCCGATTTGAAAATGGGAGAAGAGAAGAACTGGATCCGCGCGTCATATGTGGGTGCATATCTGAAAAGAACGTAGTCGGACGAGTTCTTTCTTGCAATGTTGGAGAACCGTGTTCCTTCGGTAAGGGAAACAGTGGAGGCCATACAGAACACTGTGCCCACTAATATTCTTACTTTTCTCATAGTAGCCACGTAGTTAATAGTGCATCAAAGCGAATAATTCAAGCGTTGGACTGGGGATGAATGTCATGAATTTATTCAACAAGATGCATCATACTAGACGAGGGACGCATGCATGAGAGTCTTCGACAGACAAAGTGAATATGTTCTCACAGTCCTCATTTTTCGGCATTCATATTGCCCCCTTTTTTAGGAAGAGTAGACCTGCGATTGCTATTATATGAACATATCGATCTACGAGACGAACATTAGGGTGTCATTTTGTAGGATTTAGATGTTTTTGAAACCTTTGAATTAAATAGTGACGGTTTTTTACAAAAGGTCAATCGAGTTCTCTTTCTAAATGGTATCCATTCATTCCTCGGCACATCACCGCATGATACTTTCCTGACTTCCCCAGTGTTTGGGAAACTAAGGGAATCTCAAAGCTTCCTGGCACCCGAATTACATCAATATCTTCCTCTCTGACAGAATATCTTCTGAAAGCCTCCAAAGCACCCTCAACAAGGGGTTTAGTTACAATTTCATTGAAATGGGTAGCAGCCATAGAAAAATGAAGACCCTATGTTTTTGTAATGGATCCCGTCAACAATTGAGCAACAACAGAGACAATAAACGTATTAGATTTACTTCTCCACCAGTTTGCGTTGCTATCAAAAACTGAACGTAGTGGAGTGACTTGAATGTTATAAGCTTTGTTGTATATTGTTGTTAAATTTGGACGAAAGTGCCTAAGTAAGTTCGTAAATTTTCAATATCTGTTACAACAGTACCATTGAGAAAGAACAAAGAGATATCTCTAAGCTCAACTCACTTTATTCTTTTGTAAGTTATTGTGATGTTTCCATGACTAACCGCTAATCAGACCTCCTTGTTACTCTTTAATAAATATACTTTACTCACTTACTCAGGTGTTTGGAGAAATTGTACGAGAGACCTCTAAGCTTGATGGTTACGGTGTCACTTCCTTATATAGTGGTGAAGGTTCAAGAGCAACTGCTATTTAAGATGCCTTAAGAAAATGAATTCTTTTGCAGAAATATGGCTAATTATAGCAAGTCATTACTCATTTGATGCTTAGAAGACAACAAGCTTCAATTATAGCAATGTTTCGAAGAAAAATCCTTCTTTTATATTTCCTTGAAACTGTCTACTAGTGGTGAAATAAATACCTACAAAAGTCTCTAGAAATAAAAATAAAAATACCACACTCTAAAATATCAAGGACTAATGAGATCAATGAGATCAAGTCACTGGAACATGTATCTCATATTTATTTTATTAAAAGAAAATGTAAAATGATGTTGCATTCAACTTTAAGCTAAACTAACAACATGCAACTTTTATTTACTATCCTACCCTACCTAAAAAGAAAGGGAAAATCTTTATTCAAGTGTAAGAACTCTTCCAATGTAACCATGTGTGGAGTAAGATAAGAAACATACTCATATCCATATATGAAAAAGTTACCGCAATGATTACCTGGATATGAAGAACCAACCAACCTACTTGTTTGGGTATCAGAAGGTGTTGAATAAGAGAATAATATTGTGGCCTGATGACCTCTTGAAACCAAATTTTAATGTAATCTTGATGTTCATCAACAATAGTTTCTATGCTCTCCTTCATCATGCTATGGAGATCCTCTTCTTCTAGATGATTGATTTTTGAAGTACATAAAGGATCTAATGATATGGATGTTGAGAAATCCTCAATCTTAGGTCTTAATAATTGCTCTCCACTGGGTGTAGTCCATAATTTTTCAGTTTCCTTCGCATTTTGGAAAGGAAAATCATTTTGTAGCTCATAGGACCTTGATTCTTCTAATATTTCTGGAGAGGTATTCAAGTTCTTGGCTATTGTCAAGATATGTTCTTCTTGAGAAGAAGAGATCCCAGCTATTGCTAGGATTTGAGAAAGTTCCCTCAGGCTAAAAGTTGCTTCTGAGTTCATCTTTCCATTTGATAAAACTTGGTTCACACAAAGATGATGTCCACAAGGTTAGGATCTCTTGATGGTGGTAAGAAAACAAAGGTTGTATTGTTTGGTTCTGGGAAAGGCTCAAGTGGTCTTGCCTCCTGTCCCAGTATTATTGGTGCTTCAATTTTCTATTTTCTAGTGCTCCTTGTCTTAGTCTCTTCAGAGACAATTTTATCTCTTTGCATTGAGCTAACTCCTGTTTTTCGGTATCGGTCTAGGGAGTTTATGAGTGGAACATTCCTTCCCCCAAAAAGGTCGAAAGGAACCCTGGTTTAAAGGTCTGATTTAGATTTAATGTATCTACCTTTTGGGTCTCTAGGTCTATTCATGAAAGAAAAAAAAAAGAAAAAAAAAACTACCATTAGGTTTGGGGGAGCCTGCAATAGCAGATGCACAGGTTCTTACCTCTCGTCTTGAAGTCCCCTCGCCACCAATCTAATGCTAAGGTCTAGAAATTATCTATTTCCTAGCTATTTCCTACCTTGAGAAAACTCCCCGACAACGACGCCAAAAATGATGGGTGTTCTATATGCACTAAAAACACACTAAAAACCCTCAATTAAATTTTCAACCTGGGGTAAATAAACTTAGAGTTGTAGCAAAATATATGCCAAAGGTAGAAGGGTTGGTAGTAGTATAGTCTAACTAAGGAAGTGGCTATCTAAGGGCTAATCTACTCAAGCAAACCTATTTAATGAGCAAACCCTACTAAGAAACTATATAACCTAAGTGCTTTTGGGCCAAGGATTGATGGATAGTTCTAAGAAAACAAATGAAAACCCTATTTGAAACAAACTAGTTCAACAATAATAAATAAGCAAAAGCAAACTATTGGGCATAACAATATGAAAATAACAAAACCAAACTACTTTAGGCATAACAATAAGAAAATAACGAAAGCAAACTACTTTCACTAGCCCACCTAATATTCAATGAGCAACTACCCTTTGAAAGCAAGTAAATAGACAAGCAACTATACTATCAAAGCAAGAATGGACAAGCAAACAAGTAATCCTATTAAAGCAAGTAAACAATTAACTACCCTAAGATAACTTCTACTGCAAGTAAACTAATTAAGACTTCTCATTGAACAACTATCTAACCTAAGAGGCAAGTGAACTATGTTCTTAATTCAAACTTCAAAACTATTTGTAATTCATAAAAGAAAATTTGTTTAATTGAAAGAAAGATAAATTAACAACTAGTCTTGAACCTATGATAAGCAAGCTACTATCTAATCTATCAAAGCAAAGACTATCTATCCTACAACAACAATAAAACTATCTGCGAAAGTAAGAAACTATCATGCATTAATCATCAACAATATAACAAGACTATGCTAATAAATTCAATTGCATTCTATACTAATGAAGCAAATCCATACTACACTAAACTCAATAATTAACTACAACTTGAAATTGCAACCTAAATCTAAGCAAGAAATTGCATAACATAAACTAAACTAGCTCTATCTTAACAATTCAAATTGCAAAAGAGAAATGCTCATAAACATAAATTAAACACTATTCTAGCATATGACAAGTAATGAAATGAGTAAACTAGCTAACAACTAGATAAGAAAAGACTAAATAGCATTTGAATAAGCATTTTGCAATTAAAAACTAACACTATCACTATCCATCCACCAAAACCCTGTCATAGAAAGCATGAATTAAATTTATGTCCTAAAACTTTGTTTTAACTTCTATTTCAGTGTGAAGAAAGTCTATTCTACCATCTAACTACACACGAGGTTAGTGCCTAAATCCGCAAGCTTTCTTCTACTAACTAATAACTCATTGCATACTAACAAAACTCCTCATAATAACCTACAAAAACTAAGTTAAACCAATTAAATCACAAACAACAAATTAAATAACAAAGAAGTAAAATATCATTTCATGTACAGGAAATAAAATAAAAATGCATCTACACTATTTAACTCATAAATAAACTCATAAGATAGTTACCCAGACTGTTGGTAGGCCCCCCATCAATCGTGGTTACTCTTCAAAGGTACACCACAAACTTCAACACAACGATTTCACCATTAAAACTAAAAACGCAGGTTTTACACAGTCTGGCAAAACGAAAATGGAAAAACAAAGCCAAAATCGTATTTGCCTCTAACACACTACTTCTTAGCTATTGTATGACCACCAAGGTGGTATTTATAAGCTTTATAGATCAAGTGGTCGACCATTAGAGGGTCGAACCACTTCTTAAAGCAACAAATTACATTAATGGTGCCCTAACTGCCGAAACAGAGCGAGTCAATAATCACCTAGCTTAACAAGCCAAGCTGAGTTGTCAAGAGTTCAATAGCTAGAGGGGTTAAGAATGAGAAAAACCCATGTTCCCGATTCACCCACGACTAGCCACCAATTCCATAACCACCAAATCACCCACCGTTTTTTTGCAGGACGAGGTGTTGGACGGAGTGTCGGACCAGGTACCAGATGCAGAATTGAAAACCACGAACTACTCTCAATCTATTTAGAATTTCAGGAAATAGGCAGAGAGGGACCTAATTGGGCATATTACGCACAAAACCCATGTGCTGGATTTTTCAGATTCCATTTCGTGCTCCCACAATTTAAGATTTAAGTTAGCTTCCTATAATAGTGCCCAATGGAGTACTGGAAGTAGAAACATGATGCGATTTTTCCCTGTAACACCAAAAAACGTGAATAAGATTCTTGGAAACATAAAAACATAATGACTTATACTCAAGATCAACATAAAACAAAAATTATGTATACCTGGTGTAGATCATAGCGTTTTGGCACAAAATTCTTCAAAAAGCTTCTTCAAAACATAAAAACGCATATACACATTCGGAAAACAAGATCTAATTAACATCATAAAATTGATCATATCTCAGGCCCAACAATGACCAAACAAATACATCTCAAAATTCTTTGAAGATATTGGTGTAGATTAGAATTTATTCTGGCGAACAATCTGCATCTATATTTACGTTTTCAATCTTGCCAGGGGTACGAGAGATATCGATCGAGGCGGTAGGAGAAATACTCGTCATATTTCCTTCAACATAAATTTTGTGCGTATCAAGTGGAACTACGGCGTGACTGACTATCTCACTCAAAGTAGACCGAAAGTCATCTTGCTCGATTCTTTCAAGACTTGGGAGAAAATAAGATCAATGATGCATATCATCCCAAGGTCTATCAAAACCATTCATGGCTTCGAGGATGGCTTTGTCTGAAGGAAAAGTATCATCTAGGAAATCGTGCGAACAAGACAACGCGGTTTCCCATATAGGCCTAACAACCGGATCCTCCTCGTCCGTCGGCGAGGTAACAGGATCGAGATCGACGGAAGAGTCAAGAAGAACTTGATACACAATCTTTGTTGTTGATAGCAGCATGGCCATGCCAGCATGCAACTGTCCTTCACACAATGAAGTCGGGGAAAGTAGGGTCCATGGATCACTAAAATAGGAAGTGAGGAAAGGAATGGACCTCTTTGTCGAAGTAGGCCTGCTAAACATGGCGTAAACATGGTGATTTGGTGCCGAGAAGTCAAAAGTACCCATAAGGGAAGAATACATTCCGACATCGATATTATTAGTTGTCGGCTGAGAAATGTTGATCACAGGGATCGACGGTCCAAAAGATGCATTAGGACTAGAGTACACAAAGGACAACTAGTCGACCGTCATGATCTTCCCTTGATGAGGAAAACAAAGGGTATGGAATATGGACGATACGACATCGACCATAGCATAGGTCCAATTGCGACCTAGGAATAGGTTATAATCAAGAGGCGCATCAACTACCTCTACCTCCACCTCTACCATCTTCCCACCTAACTTGACCGGAAAGGTAGGGAGAATACCGTGAGGGCGGAAGGAATGACCGTCAAATGCAGTCAACATGTTCGACGACTTGGAAAGGGTCGGAGAACCGAGATCTTTCCAACAAACAAGGGACATCAAGCAAGTGGCAACGCCTTCATCAACAACTACATGTTTTATGGTATAATTGGAATACTCCACGTGGATTTGGAAAGCCACATGGTAATGTAAGAGAGGCTTCACATCCATGACATCAAACTTGATAACGTTTGAGCCACTGGGTTCTAGAGCTCCTAAGGTAGAGAGTAAGGCATTCCTATGTGAAGGACACGTCTGGAGTACCTCCAAAGCCGACATCACACAAGGGTTTTGGCCCAGGTCCTCAATAATAGAGTAGTTCTGGGTGGCTCTAGCATTAGGATTGTGGGTAGAGCACTTAAGTACTCCTTTTGGAATACAAGGTGGTGGCTCTTGTTTCTCAATCTGTAAGTTCTTATCTAGAGGAAGAGGGGGAGATTCTAGACTAGAGTTAGCTTGCGAAGAGCTATAATCTTGAGATCGAGTGGCTATATCGATTTTCACATCGACCATGTTGATACATATGCAGTCACCATCTTGCGGCGGTGGGTTTTGACTCCCACCGGTCGCATTTTCGGCATTCGAAGATCTCGAGGCTAAGTGTTGGTTATGTTGGAATGGATTCGTCAGCACAGTAGGTGGTAGATTCAAAAGCCTCATAGCCTCCGTGAGTTTGGGGCATAAATGCATAAGGTGGTCATCGGTACAAAGTTTACAAGGAACCTTCACCTTACATTTCTCTTTCTTTCCCTCTCCAACATTATCATTCGGTTTCCCATTATTATCTTTGATCTTGGGTTGATTACTATTTTCCCCACCCTTACAATTATTTCGACCTTTCCTTTTATTCCCGCCTATTTGCTGGTCACCATTTGGGTTTTTCGACGATTGCATGGAATGTACATCTTCCGGGTTGAGTGGGGTTGGAAGACACAAATGAAGTTGTTCCCCCAGCAAACTATTTTAGAGCCAAAGTCTTCAAGTGGCTCATCGTCGAGTTTGTGGACTTTACATTGGAGGATCCTAAAATGCCATCGGCATGAGGTCCGGGTTTTTTCCTAGGGTCGTAACTTGACTGCGGTGCTTCTGGAAGAAGGTGATATAACATCCGAGACCAAGCATATATCAAATCTAGTTGTTGGGCTCTAAAGATAGCTTCTTCCTCAGTGGTGACCCCAAAAGTAGCAACGTCCTTCGAGATAGGAGGGTGAAAAGACTTTAGGAACCATTCTAGGAGAAAGGTCGGGGGTATAGGATTCTTAATCAACGGCCTCCGTCTACGCTACTACTGGATATGATCTGAGATATGAGTGGCAGTGTCCTGGCTTAAATTCGACAAAAGTTCGAGGCCAACATCATAACGAATGGGCAATTGAAAGTGGTTGAGAAAGACCATCACCAACTGATTAAATGACCCATATGTCCCCCTAGGTAGCTCAATATACCATTGTGCAACAAATCCAATGAGAGTGCATTGAAACAATTGTAATCTAATAGAATCATGGTTAAGGGAATTCGATGAGCACGAAAGGTGAAAGGTAGTGACGTGATCACCAGGGTCCTCTCCATTTTTACCTTCCAACTTTGGGATGACTGAAAGAAGTTTGGTGGGGATGGGGAGCCATGTGGGATCATGACTCATAGGGTCATTCATTAACTTAGACAAATCTGGCAGATTGAGCGTGGCCAGAAAAGGGAGATGGGGTTGTGACATCTGGCCCCATCCTCTCATGAAAGATTGTGCATTGGGAACTGCATTCCACCTAGGATTTTGGTAAGAACCATAGCCCTGTCTGGGATTATAAGGACCTCCTCTGGGCTGATTCGTATAAGGTGGTTGGGCATCATTCTAGTAGGAATGTTCTGATGATGGTTATGAAAATTGCCCCTAGTCGGATTAGATCTAGGTTGGGGGTTATAAAAATTTCCCCCAACCGGATTGGACCCGAGTTGGGGGTTTCCCAAAGTGTAATACTGACCTCCTCTGGGTGGGAACTCGGAGGATTGAAGTGGATTCATCATTCCAAAATTATTTGTCAGAATCGACACCGAGGAGGTAGGGATATAGGACGGAACTTGTTCGCCAGGTTGGTTGTTCCATCCAGCCGTAAAAGGATTAGACCCAGGGTTAAGAGAAGGGACAATTCCTATGTTAGGATTCATTTGAGAGATATGAGAATCACCAAATGAAAATGGAGTGTAAGGAGGTATAATTCCCCCAAGTCCAATGTTAGCGTTATGGCCAACAACTGGGATGGCAGTCGAAAAATACGAAGTGAAGTTAGGCATACCATAAGAAAATGGACTAGAATCCATAGGGATGGACTAAAAATTGTAACCCAGTGAATGACCAAGACTCCCAAAGGGGTTCGAGGAAAGACACAAAGCATTAACTACAGGCCGAGCCATAGTACCAGTATGTGCCTCCGGTACTGTAACTGTAGTGGTTACATGAGTCGAAGGGGTGCCATTAACTATAGTGGGTATGGGAGTCGAAGAATTCCCAGTGTTTTGGAGACTAGATTCAATACTCATCCTTGTGGAACCACAAATCTAAAAGGTGGATGTGTGTGTACCACTTCTAATAACTCTACACCTTTTAGAAGGCAATAACATGAAATCTAGTGGTAACTGTAACAAACAACGGGACCGATGGGGATGATGGTCCGACTCCAAGATGACTTATGACTCTACAAAATAAGAATATCCTAAGGCCAACTAGTAGTCAAAAAGCATACCAAAAGTCAAACGACCAATATGCATGCAAACAGGATAAAGTGGCTGAGTGGCCTCCCTCGCTAAAGAAGGTATGTCTCATCCAAGAGGGACTTGAGACTCCCCGCTAAAGTTTGGAGGTAACATAATCAGTTATAGGGGCCCTTATGGACCTAACAACTAGTAAGTCAGATCCCCCTAGAGAGGTAATCTTCCATAAAGGCTTTGTGTTGTCCGACCCCTATCTGACCCAGGGTACAAGAAAAATAACCCCTGCAAGTAACCTGTGAGATACCTAAGTCAAGCAACTAATAAACCACTATATAACCGATGCACATGCGAGCAGTCGTAAATATGGATTACCATATGGGCGGGGTAGCAAATCCTGAAACCTTGAAAGCACCGCCTCTCACAGAGGTATGGGTACTAGAAAGATCCCCAAATACAAATAAATCCACAGAAATATCTCTAACACTAGGCGAGTATCTGGGGGTTATCCCTTCAACTAACTTCGCATGACCTCGTGATTAACTCTGATGTGAGCGGAGCCTCCTGATCTTACCAATTATACAATGGACTTCTCAACTCCATGTCTCAGACACATATGCTGATTTAATTGCCTTGGAGAAGTTTACTCACAAAATCCTATCCCAAGGCACTAAATCCTAGACTAGTTTGTGCATCCTAAAAACAAAATCGTGACTAATCAATTTTAGTTTCAAGCACAAATTTTATTGGTAGTAGTTCCTCAAAAGGGTATGGAAGTGAAACTCATGATATTATGACTCTGCAAGAAAATAAATATAAATATAATGCAAAGTCTAATTTTAATTTTTTCAATGAATGATATGCATATAAAAACAATGCAGTTTTCAATTTCAACTCTACAATTTAGGAGTAAAATGCAATCGTTCACTAAATGCACTAAGATAATGATAAACATTCAAAAGACAAAAATGTCAAGCAATGTAAAATGCCTATTTTTTTGTATTTTCAATATATTAAAGAGAAAATGCATGGACTGAAAAGCAACCTGATATATAAATTCTACTGTGTATAAATGGAATGACTCAAGCAGAATACCAAGTAGCCAAGAAACAACCCAGAGTTCAAGGACAAATCAAAAAATGAAAAACGATGAGAAAGACTACGCCCAAAAATTCAACTCCAAGCAGGTTTCCTTTCAACCTAGAGAAGCTCAATAGGCACTACAAAGACCTAAGAAAGCTCAACAATCATCAAATCCCACCCAACAATCACAAAACCAAGCAAACAGGAAAGGAAAAGTGGTATACGCAACTGTTCAAGCAAGAAATGTGTATATACGCAGCTTGCAGTGAGACAACACACGTGTATACGTGACTGCCAAGGAAAAAGGCACGTACAGGCTTGAAAACAAGGCCAGGCAATTGCAAAAGGATGAAAACTCAGACCCAGAGTGAACAAAATCTGTCAAACAGTGATACAACAAGAAACACAAAGGAAAAAGAGCAATGCAAGGAGAAAGAGTACTTCAACCCTTAGAAAGAAGATCTCTCTCTAGTGGAGTCACCAATTCTATTACGAGGGGAAAAGTCTCCATTGCCAGGGTAAACCACAAAAGACAGGTATGACTACATAAATCTACTCAAATCCAACATATGCTATATAAGCAAATGTGCAAGCGAGATAAGAAAGAAGCCTACCTCGTTCCAGCGTTTGATGATGTTCCACTCTTGATTACTTTGACCCAAAGCTTTATACCTGCAACAAGTTCTCAACAAATAAGCAAAGAAAGTATATCGTGATAGTATAAAGGGGTTAGCACATTAGATAACATAATCCATTAAGAAACATTACAAATATGCCCATGGATAATAATCATATATTTGCACGATACCAATTGGACGGGAAAGGAGTATTTCTATTAATAAATGATCAACAGAAGAGAAAACATTACAGACTTCCATGTTAGCATGGTTCAAAACCAAGAAACCAAGTTCCTTCCAATTGGGCCTCCACCACTTCAATCTTCCACCAAAGACAAGCTCATAGGAAAGAGACAATGTGGTTCTCTCAATAATAGGGAAAGAGCTTGGGGGATGAACACTGTGTTCAGAATTGAGGGACAAAGGGATGTAGACTCAATATGAAGTAATTTCTCTAGAGTAACTTTTCTCTCAAAGTTGAATGCTTTCTCCTTTTTTCCATAGCTCGGAATTGTGTTCTTATAGACTTCAAAGTGCAATTGAAGGGCCAAGTCGGAACGTTTCCAATATATGGAAGGCCAAGGATCAGAGATTTCCTGTCATGACATGGAAACCTGACTTCATTTTTGTATTTTTTGGCACAAATCCCAATGTACATGGGTTGTAGTGGAGCAGCCTGCGTATACACATGTTGTATAGTAGATAGGGCACGCATATGTGGAAACATATGTATTTTTAGCTCCGGATTCATCAAAAAGGGATGACAAGTCTGCATAGGGAAATGGAAAAAGGCTCTCTGTGCAAGATAGCAATGGTGAGGCAAATCTTGCTATAACAAGTATAATAGAGGAGAAGAAGAAGAGTATAGAAGTGAACAAATTCTAAGTATAAATAATAATATGCTAGGAGGATAGGGGAGAGAAAAACTTTGAAAAAATTCTATAGAAGAGAAGAGTGAAGGGAGAAAAACTTTGAAAACATTCTTTAGAAGAGAAGAGTGAAGGGGAATGTAGGAAATTTCTAAGTATTGAAGAGTGGTATGGAGATAAGGAGATATGAGGAAGTGAAATATAGAAATAAAATTAAGTATGGAGAATGGAGAAGAGTAAGACTAGGAAAGGAAAATAAGAAAATAGACTAAGTCATATAAGAGAGGAGAGTAAGTAAAGAGACAAAGTTTAAGTATGAAATAAGAGTAGGTATGGAATATGGGAGAATAAGATACATTCCAAGAACATAAGTGTGGTTCCAAGACAATGATCATGGTTTCAAGAATTCTTAGTTCCTTGAAAAATTAGCTTTGATGCATGTGGAAGAAGAGCTCTTTGGGAGGTTAGACAAAAAAATTGATATCTTGAGCATATGGACTCGTATTTTTAATCCGTGAAATGTGTGATGAAGATGAGATGGGATACGCTATGAGCTTATGATAATTCAACATTTCCTTCTTCTGAAATTTTTTATTATTATTCCAAGAGCAGAAAATCAAGGTGACCAAATTTTTAATCAACAACACCTCAAAAAATAGATGAAAGAAGAGAAAAGAGACTATATTTTATTTGTAATAAAAAGTACAATAAGGGGCACAAATGTACCGAGAATAAAGTATTCTACATAGACGGTGAAGAGGAAGAAGATCAAGAATTGAAACCATTGCAAGTTCTAGAGCTAGAAGAGACTACTCCAACGATATATTGTCATGCATTGGTCAACATCAGTACTCCACAAGCCCTCAATATAGAAGGTTATATCAAAAAGAGAAAAGGTAAAAATGTTGATTGATTATGGTAATACCCATAACTTCATCAATTACAAATTAGCAAAATTTCTCAATTGCTTTGTATTTCCAACACCAAAGTTTCAAGAAATAATTGTAGATGGAGGTATCATAAATTGTTCAGGAAAGTGTCATAGTATTAAGCTCAATATGAAGTAGTATTTATTAGACAGTCCAATGATTGCAATCCAAATGGGTGGTGTTGATGTTGTGTTAGGGGTCCAATGGTTACAATCATTGGGAATAGTGGCCCTTAATTTTTGAATATCTTTTCATGAGAGTTTCCTTAGAAGGAAAGGAAATTGAGCTTAGAGGTGTCCAAGGGAAGCCCTCTAAAGTGATAAGCTCTAACAACATGAAAAAATTACTAAAAAAAAGGACACCACCGTGTAATTGAAAAAATGTTCTCAACAATCATTCCAACATATTTGGAAATATTCCTAAGGGTATTCCACCTGCTCGAGATCATGCCCATGATATTCATTTGCAACCAAGAAGTGTACATCTAGTCTTCCATGTTTCTTTACTAAAGAAGATAATCGGTGACAAAGAACCCAATCCCAAATATTTTACTAGATATTAATGGAGAAGGGAAAATAATACTAGAACCAAAAAAAATCTTGAAACAAGGATTTAGAAGATGAAAAATTGCATAATTAATGAGTATCTTGTCAAATATATGATCCTACCAGTGGAAGATGCGATAAGGGAAGACGAGTTCTTCATGTAGGCATACCCATGGTTAGTCAAGTGTCGAGGACAACACTTGTTTGAAGGGGAGGGGCATGTTAAGCCCTAGACAAAGCCCCTTTCTAAGCATAAAATCCCTTATTAATCCCTAGATATTGATTTATTGCATTTTTATTATTATTTTAGTAGATCAGCTAAAACCTTTCATTGTATCCTTTCATTACAATTGTA
Organism: Picea glauca; assembly: GCA_000966675.3. Lineage (NCBI taxonomy): Eukaryota > Viridiplantae > Streptophyta > Pinopsida > Pinales > Pinaceae > Picea > Picea glauca. The sequence continues at coordinate 39,813 of JZKD02S2200486.1, forward strand.
CCCTTTCTCTCCTATATATATGCCAATGAGACCTAGTCATAGGATCATCTTATCTTGTCTTGGAATTGAATGTATTGTAAAATGAGGTTTCCCCTCGAAGTGGACTATTATTCATTGACTTTTTATCATTATCAAGGTGTTGGTTCATAACAATCATGGAGAAAACATTATCCTCTAGTTACCCCTAGAAGTGAGGGGGTAACAAGGCTCATCCACAAAATATAAAGACAAGCAAAAATGTTTGAATTTGTAGATTATTCCCATGTGTTGAGAGGCCAAAATTGTTAAGCTAATATCTTATCAAATGGTGTTTCCCGATTGAATGAGAAAAACATAAGGATAAAAGGGGGGACTTTATCCACATCTCTAATACCCAAAGCTAGGTTTTTATATCCATAATCCATGCCCAGATGAGTACTACAAATCTTGACAAGTGGTGAAGTTCATTTATGCAGATGAGACGTTCAATAACACCCCAAAGAATAAAGGTACTCTCGCACACTTCATCTGTGGAGGAGGTTCAATCTCATATTGGCTTTCGAATGATTATGAAGATTGAAGGTGGTATTATTTTGGATCTAGATCTAGTTGGCTCTCTATTGGTATGTAGACTTGGGTTCAAGGAGGAATTGGGTGTTCTTTGTTTCCATCATGAGGCTGGTTTAAAATGATCTATCTAGTTTGTCATATTTATGTCACGCCAAATTGAATTACTCTATTTCATAGGATGTAGAAGTACTGGACCAAGATTAGCAGTTGATATGAATTCTTGGGCTTGGGAATTTAGTTGGAATTTTAGTGTTCACTTTGTGTGGGTCGATGGTAATTCTCTATAGTCTTGAAAATTTTGTAGGCAACTAGGTGTTCGTTTTGTTTTGGTTGGTGGTAATGTTCTCGACATTTGGGAAAACGCTATATCATTCTCTTATATCATAATAGGGAAGAGGTAGACTATGATGGACCACATTCACCCAAGCTAATGTTTTTCATGTGAAACCATGAATCCATGCCATTTCTTAAAGAGGCATGAACAACTTCTTGTGAAAAACTAGGCAGCCATCTCCCAACTTTAAAGCAAAGCTTCTAAATTTGATGAAGCCCAAAACATTGGTCATGTGTAAAATTACTAAAAAAATAATAACACAACATAATAAAAAAAAAAAAAAAAAAAA
>JZKD02S2200486.1:74933-94508 GCA_000966675.3 Picea glauca
TTAATTTAAAATACACACAATGATCCTCTTTTCTTCTTGTGAAGCCAAGTCCCAACATATAAGTATCAAATTTTTTATACCACATCCTTGGTGATTGTTTTAAACCATACAGGGAATTTTTTAGCTTGCATACCAGCTCCTTCTTTCCCTTCACATCATAACCTTCTAGTTGCTTCATATAGATCTCTTCTTCCAGATCCCCATGCATGAATGTTGTCTTCACATCCATTTGTTCTATTTCAAAATAAAATGCAACAACAACAAATAACATAAATCTTATGGAGGTTAACTTGGCAACAGGAGAAAAAATCTCACCAAAATCAATTCCCTCAACTTGGGAATAACCCTTTGCTAGTAACCGAGCTTTGTATTTCTCCACTTTTCCTTCTGCATTCAACTTATTTTTAAATACCCATTTTTTGCCAATGGGATTTCTTCCAGTTGGCAACTCCACTAGATCCCAAGCCTCATTCTTATCCAAAGATTTCATTTCTTCATTCATGGCCCTTTTAATAAAGATTTTCATCCTCTGTATCCACTGCCTCCCTGACAGTTCTAGGATCATCATCAGTAATAGTCAAAGTAAAATTTGAATGGAAATCAGATGAAGTATACCTTTCTGGTAGCCTTCTTTCTCGAACCGATCTCCTCAATATTGGAGTATGAGGATCTTCTTCTTCTGATTCCTGTTCTTCTGTAGAGTCTGACTCATCATCTTTTAAATCAAACTCTATTTTATATGGTTCTTCCTTACTTGGTAGGAATTCTTGTTTAACAACACCCTTCATTTCTCTAAATAACACATCTCAGATATACATTACCTTCTTATTTTCTGGGTTCCAAAGCTTATAACCTTTGAGGCCATCTTTGTATATAATAAAGATACACTTTTCAGCCTTCTTATCTAGCTTACTCCTATTTTCCTTTGGAACAAGAACACATGCATCATAGCCAAATACCTTGAGATGTGTGAGAAAAGGTTCCTTGCCAGTCCTTACCTCTTGTGGAGTCTTTTCATCTAACTCTAATGAGGGTGATATGTTGACAAGGTAACATGCAGTACCCACTACTTCTACCCATAATTCTTTCCATAGCTCGACACCACTGAGCATGCACCTTGCTTTTTCCATCAACATCCTGTTCATCCTTTCTGCAACTCTATTATTCTGAGGTGTATATGGAGTAGTATTCTGCCTTTATATACCTCACTTCTTACATAATTCTTCAAATTCATTCCTACAGAACTCTCTTCCATTATCTGTCCTTAGCACCTTAATTGTTTTCTCTGTTTGATTCTCAACAAGAGCCTTACACTCTTTAAAACTGTCAAAGACTTCATATTTCTTCTTGAGTAAATGTATCCAAGTATTCCTCGAGAATTCATCTATAAATGAGACATAATACACAGATTTTCCCAATGATGGGACCGACACAGGTCCAAAAACATCACTGTGAACTAGTTGTAATATTCCTTCTGCCCTCTTTGCACCAGAGGGGAATCTTACCCGATTTTGCTTCCCATATAGAGAATGTTCATAGAAATAAAAATCCATAGAGCAGTTAGACATACCTTCAACCATACCTTTACCGTGTAGTAGTCGAAGACCCTTCTCTCTGATATGCCCTAGTCTTTGATACCACAACATAACCTTTTCTCTAGATACTATAGGAGTTCTTCTTCAACTCCAATATCAGGAACAATGGAACTATTACACCGATCACTAATAGTTCTTCCTTCTAGATTATACAGAGTTCCAAACTTAACTCCTTTTAGCAACACCATTTCTCCTTGAACCATCATGCGGGTTTCCTTTTCAAATATTCTTTTTACCCCTTCATCATCCATATTTCTTATAGAAATAAAATTTCTAGCCAAACCTGGGATATGAAAAACACCAGATAGTGTTCTAATCCTTCCATCTATGAGCCTCAACTTGATTTTTCCTCTTCCTATGATTCTGGTTGTCGAATCGTCACCTAAGAAAACATTACCTCCATCATACCTTTCATATTCACAGAACCACTCCATGTGGGGATTCATATGAAAGGATGCCCCATAGTCAACCAACCATGCCTCATGATTCACATGTGTGCATGAAGAAGCAAAGTACACATCCCCTCCTTCTTCCTTGGAGGTCTTTTCTTCTGTAGAATGAGATTCTTCAGATCCCTTCTTTTTCTCAACCTTGGATCTACACTGCTTCTTGTAGTTCCCTTCTTTTCCACATCTCCAAAATACCCTTACAAAATTTACGGGAGATTTAGATCTACCCTTAGAATTAGATCTCCCACTTGAGAAATTAGATCTATTCCTTTCCTGGGAACGTCCTCTTGCAAATAATGCGTCTGTGATATGTCCTTCCATATTCTTCCGTCTCATCTCCTCTAACAACAAGGATGAGACCACTTCATCAAACTTCAAGGCATTTGTATTACTACCTATGGCCACAACCAGACTATCCCAGGAGTCTGGTAAAGAACAAAATAAACTAATACATTTATCTTCATTTGAAATTTTAATCTCAACAGATACTAACTGACTTACCACAGTATTGAAGGCGTTCCAATGCTCTGCCACCCAGTATCCATCTCTCATCCTCAGGTTATACAACTTCTTTCTCAGGAATAGTTTATTTACCAGGGACTTAGACTGATACAAATTCCCCAACTTTTCCCATAAATCCTTGGCTGTAGCTTCCTGTGACACATTCAATAATACTAAATCAGAGAGACACAGTCGGATTGTGATTTTTTCCTTCCGATCCAAATTTTTCCAGTCATCTGCTAAAGTTCCTGTAGGTGAAGTACTTGGATCTACCATGATCCACTGATATTTTTCCACTAACAGATCTTCCATCTTGAGCTTCCACAAATAAAAAAAATTCCCATTCAACTTCTCGATCTCCATCTTTGAATTGATTTTCATTTGTTTTCACCTGAAAAATCAATACCACAGATATCCCATTGTAACAAGGATTATCACAGTCCCAAGACAAACCCTTGAACACAAAGGCGTCCCCCTAGAGCCCAAAAATATCTGATACCAAATGTATATTTTAACCTTGTACAATATCTATTACAAACACATATTTAGAAAAAGAAAAGAAAATATACAATGACAAATACAAACAATACACAGAGATTTTTCCCTTGGAAACCCAAACCGGGAAAACCAACATATTCTATATTCATTCATATGTGTTACATTGTTTATAATAAAATATACATATAGGATCCAATGACATCCAAAACCCTAACCCAAATGACTTGGATTAGTCCACAACCCTAATTCCTTAATCGAAAATAGAAAACCATCGGCAAAAACCATGTGCCGAAAAACCACCTAAATATGTGACATGTTTCTCGAGGCACGTGGCATGTTTCCCAAGGCACGTTTCCTGAGGCATGTGACACATTTCCTTAGGGGACTGAGACCTTGATCTAGGGAACTATTCATAAAACCAAATATTAACTTCACTAAGATACCGGAATTAAACAATAGGAGTGGTTCTTATCACACACAGAAGACCACTCTTGCATCTAATATAGGAAAATGCTGGAATTAATCAAATAAAACTACTACTATCTATGTGAAAGAACTGATGCATGTGTTGAAGAAACTGAGTTAGCTGAAGATAGGCCATGGGGTGACAAAACAGATCTCTGCATTGACCGTTGGCATATGTGCGAGATTTTGGAGGTCACTGGAGATAACCAACTATATGAGCAGAGTTCACTGATGTATTTCTGAAACTAATCTGCATCGACCTGTGACTATGACATAACTCTCTGTCTACGCCTGAGCTTTCGGAAGCCAAGTGAACCCTGCGTTAATCTTGGCAGATTCCATCTGTACCTACGAAATAGCTTCGCTGGAATGGTTTTCAGTGTAGATTTTAACCTTGTACAATAGCTACTACAAACAGAGATTCAGAAAAAGAACAGAAAAGATACAATGAAAAATACAAACATTACATAGAGATTTTTCCCCTGGAAACCCAAACCGGGAAAACCGACATATTCTATATTCATTTATATGTGTTACATTGTTTACAATACAATATACATATAGGAGCCAGTGACATCCAAAACCCTAACCCAAATGACCTGGATTAGTTCACAACCCTAATTCCTTAACCGAAAATAGAAAACCATCGGAAAAACCCATGTGCCAAAAAATCACCAAAATATGTGACACGTTTCCTAAGGCACATGACACGTTTATTGAGGCAGATGATACTACTCGTGCATAGAATATAACATATACCCAATAGTCGACCCATCATACATGAGAGGATACATGGAGGTGAGCATCCAATTGGGAGACATAATGAATGGACGCGAGGGTAGATGATGTGTACTGGGGGATACATGTGGCACGTAGGGAGACGAGGAGTGGATAGGTTGGGAGGTGAGTGGAGAACAAGTGGCGAAAGGTGAGAGGGGGCGGTATTGAAAAACAACCCGAGAGGAACTCAGAGGGGGGGGGTAGGAGGTAAGTGGATTAGAGAGGGGGGGAGTCCAAGTTGCAATAAGGACCGTCGATCTGGTTAGGTGGGCCATTTTTTATGGAGATTAGCGTGGGGTTTAATTAGAGGACAAGTGTCGGGTGGTGAGAGGAGAAAGAGTAGTGAGTGGGATGAGGGGAAATGACATGTGAGGTGATGCGGTGAGATGAAGTCATTCAAGCACGTGATTGCGGGAGCGGTTGAGGGTGGTTTGCTTACAAACCACCTTTAGGCCCGCAGATCACCAGAAGTTGCCACGTAGCCTTCCAACAAAACCATGGTTTAAATTGCGGGACTAGTCTGGAAAATTAATGTCTGGGCAGTTCACGTCTCTGCAATGAACTATAGCTGTCGATCTGATTATGATCCGAGATCTAGGTGACCTTTACCTGCGACAAGGATCAATGACTCATGTTTATTTAAGATCAATGGTCCGTGATTACTTTGGGAGTCCGAGCTTCGGGCGTTTTGAATGTGAAACATGAAAATATCCCATAGGAAAATCCCCAAAGTGAATGATCCGCTGACGTGTGTCGTGATGGATCAACGACCCAGATTCTCTTCAGAGATACGGGCTTTAGGTGTTTCAAATATTAAGCGTGAAGATATCCTGGAGGAAAATCGCCGAAGTGACGTGGTGGCCTGATGTCACGGATGCTGAGGTGTCTAGGAAAGAGAGGTGGCACATGTTGCGTGGAAATGGGTGAATGACACAACCAAATATCTTGAGATGAATTCCACATTTCTTACCTCATGAGTGTGCCATGTGTCTCAACTGTTGATTACCACTTTCTTCGACACTTCGGGCTTCAGGAGTTTCAATTGTTGGTGCTTCAAAATTTTCCGGAGGAGAATCACTGAAGTAATTGATCTGTCGCCATGTGTCCTATCTGATGGATGGTCTAGATTTACTTTGGGACTTCCAGTCCTTGGCTCTTTGGGATATCCAAATGAAAAGCATGAAGATATCCCAAAGGAAAATCACTGAAGTGACGTTCTTCTTCCACGTGTCTCCGTTAATGTATGGTCTTGATTCACTTCGGGACTTTGGGAGTTTCGAATGTTTATGCTTGGAAAACTCCCTAAGTGAGAATCACCAAAGTAGATGATCTGTTGTCGCGTTTCATGACAGATGAACAACCTAGATCCTCTTTGGGTCTTCGGCAATGCGGGCTTTAGGTCTTCTAATGACTCTTGGTGTTAAACTCCACATAATTCTATGTTCCTGAATGGAAGAAAACCATTGATATGATTTACTTGGCAGATCCTTACCATTGAAACTTGACCTATGTGTTCCCACAGTTTGAGCCTGAAATTTGCTGATCTGGATTGCTGCGTCATGTGCCGGGCATTCCCTGTTCATACAAAAATGATTGGGAAACCTGTAGTGAGCTCAATCAATGGAAAACATGATGAAAATTAATTCGAACCAAACACAACGTATATTTCATATTTCAATAAAGACATAAAAATAAATGCACAAAGACTCAAACAGGAAAGAAGCAAACAAGAACCAAGTCACCCAGTAATGGGAAAATGACTTAACTGAGCAGAAAAAGGAAAACGTTGATGAAGGCATATGGAAAAGAGAGGAGAGGTAGGGGATGTAGACCTAGGTTACTACAGGTACCTTGATGATATATCAAGGTTGGACCTAGCAGAGAAGGAATTTTTCTAGTGTGAGGAGTGTAGAAGCAAAGAAGGACTTTTTCTTACACGAGATTGAGGAGATCTCGCATGTTAGGTGAAGAGATTTCATTCAAATGTTGATGCAAAGGGGGTTGGATCACAAAGGACCATGATTTGTTATCATGGATAGGTGGAGAAGGAATTCCATATAGAGATCATACTTGTCAAGGAGGATAGAGAGCAAAGGTAGTCACATGTGGGTTTCAGAGGATAGAAGCCAAAGGAAAAGACAACATCATACAAAAGTGCCTGTATGGGTTTTTCGCACATGTATGCATTTAAAAGTGGAGACAATATGTATGCAGGTTAGCTAAAGGACCATTTCATACACCTCAAAAAGTGTTTTGTTCAGGGGCCGTATGACAGAGCAGACTTGGCCATGTTTTTCTGTAATTGTATTTCTCTTAGTGGGCCATTTTCCCTGTTACAGGAGCCTTGATTTGACCTTAATAAAAGAATATAAGTTGTTCAGGACCTAACCTCCCTAACCCCTCATATAGGTAGAATAATATATTTTACATGTAATAAAGGTCAATATTAATAAGGCCTAGTAATAAGGAAGAATAAGTCAAATGTAAGAAGACCTAATAGAAGCTTCCACTTCTAGAAAGATCTTCCTCTAGATTGTTCTTTTGGTAGATAGATTTAGTATAAATAAGATTCGAGGGCATGATAATTTTTTGTCTTGAGAATTATTTTAATAGAGCTCTTCTATGCTGGAGGTAGCCCCCTCGAAGAGCCAATTGAACATTGTTTCCTATAAATAAATCTATAATTTTGGTGTTGTGGTTCCATATAATTTGTTGTTCCGCTATTAATCTTTGCAATATATTAATTTTTTGTTGCTATTTCACTATTATTCTCTGCAACATTGCTCTTTTCTGCTCATATAATAGATCTGGTAACTTACAAGTGGTATCATATCACTTTCCTTGACATAAACTTCTGGTTTTTTTTTTCCAGGGTAGATATGTATTCTGATGTCTCTAAGTTACAAAGATCTATCATTACATGCATAAACACGCATTTGGGGAGTAATACATGCATGAACTACAAGCGATACTTAAGAACACATCTGTTGGGAACCCTTGTAACCCCTATTGATACCCCTTTGAGTGGTAGGGAATCATACATCACTTGTATACAGATCGACCTAGGCATCCTGAAGCCCTCCATAGATAAACCGATCGACCATCTGACTTCTATATTGTCATTGAGAACAACACTCAAGAAGTGTATCTCTAGTACCCTGGTATTCAAGTAGTACAATTAAGGGTATGGTCTAGCCTCCTTAGTTTATGCCCTAACACATTGGGCCAAGTACTATTGTTGGACCCCACATGTATATCAGAGAGCTATAGCATAGGGAAAACCCTTAATTGTATATCCCTTGCAAACCCTAACCATTTGTGTTACACATCAAAATTCCTCACTTTGATAGTGTCAAATCTTCACTATCATAAGTGTCATAAGTGCCATATTTTTGTTGAAAGTGTCATAAGTGTCAGATTCGCTTTATTTAAGTGTCACATCTCGATAGACACCATGAAAACACTTGCTACAACCCCTAAAACATGTTATAATGAGAATCCCCATCATATGATAGTCGAAACACGTGTTTTTATTAGGGAATTACTCATCTTGGTAAATTTTTGGAAGATCAACACTCCCCTGCTCATACATAGGGAGCGTTATCTCTCCTTGTCCATATCAAGGGGAGAGTTTTAACACTTTGTTGCCCATTTTAAGGGAGTGTTGAGTTGGTTGAGGAAATCTTGGAAGAAATCCCACTTTCTTCTAAAGACAACTATGGATGGATTGGGTTAGTTTGGCTCGAATCTAACTCTAGGGCTACATCTAAGGAAGATATCAAAACTATTGGAGTCTTATCCTCAACTAATTCCAAATATACCCAAGGTAGTTGAGCCTCTCAAAGCCTATAAATGGAGGCATTCACATGGTGAAAAGAAGGAGAAAATCAGAAAAGCAATGTTATTTTGATTGTGTATCTTTTGAGCAAGGGTTGGACGAGGAGGACTCAGAGAGGCTGCTACAACATCATCTGAAGATTATAATTTTCCTTTTGAAGTTCTCATATAATATACTTGGCCTATTTACTTCAATTATTTGGTTTCATGTGCTTTTCTATGTTTAATGTAATTTTCATAGATGAATTTTCTTTTCCTAATCCATTAGAGTAGAAGGAAGTCACTTGTTTCTTACTCTTCATTGCAGGTGTTGATTTGTGATAGAAGTTGGATTAAGATTGTGGACAAGAGGAGATAGGAATAATGTCATAAATAGAGTACATACTACTTCACCTTCTCCTCTCTTTTTCGATAAGAAAAAATGAGTTTATAGGAATGGTAGTGTCCAAATGATATTTTATGTCTTGGTATAGGGGCCAGTAATCCAAGGGAAAGTTCACCTGTCCTCAGGGGAATATTTCCATAACAGAAATTGGCAACTCCATTGGGGAAGAAAAATCAGTTTATTCTTCCTTTGGTTCATCCATGAATTTTTCCTATCCTTATATCCTATTTGCTGATTTGATCTATTTTTTACATCTCTGTTGTCTTTGCTAGTTGTCTCACAAAGCCTCTTACTAAATTTTCCTGTGTTACTGAAATTTTTGAGTTTTTTCTCAAACTTTCCTCAGAACTAACACTCCCCTACATTTCAATTTAGAGTGTTGTTCCTTGAGTTCTCCCCCAAAGCCTACTAGGGAGCGTTGCAATGCTCTGGTGTCTTGGTTACTAGAGCGTCGATTTTCCCTTCTTTGGAAAATTTTAGGGTTTCTTGCTTGTTGGGCATAGTCTTTGGATATTCTTCTCTAAATCATAACTTATTCTATCTTATATTGTCCTCTGTTTGAATAAAACTTGTTTTCCTTCATTATTTTTAATCTCTATTGATTTTTTGTTGTCTTTATTGATTGCAAAATTGACCTTTCTCTCTCAAATTTGGTCCCTTTTTGCCACTCTTCTTGATTATCTAATTGATTAGAGGTTTTCACAAGGAATATCATCGATCAAAAGTCTATTTATTTCTTTATCTTTGATTCCTTACCCAATTCTTGAAGACTATAAAGTATTAATTTTTGATTTCTCAGTGTTTTTCTTTGAGTGAACAATTTGGTATTTGTTTTTTTTTTGGTCTCTTGTTTACTGCTGAGAGTGTCTTTGTTTGTGTGCTTTTTTTCTTATTACTTTTTCAAATCATCATATTGAACCTTTTTTATTATGAGTGAAAGAAAGAAACATTAGATGAACACATTATTTTTCATCCACAATCAAACAAAAAAGTATTTATATTAATTGGTTTTGGATATTAAAAAGGTTTTCTTTATGATTTAGCAATTGTCTAAATTCTTGTTTGAGAACAAAATAGCATAAAATTTCGCATTCTTGAGTGTTTGTTAGTGACTAAAGAAAATAAACTCTTCTCCTTATCGTAGCTAGAAGTTCATTGAAAAGAAAATTTTCATATGATTATTTTTACCTTCTTGTGGATTCGAGTCTCAAACATCATCAGTTTCACTATCATTCACCCTTGTGTAAAAACAACCACAAAAATGAATGCTAATTAAAATCGAACTAGAAACTTTTATTTTTTGAGATATTTACACCAAAAATAGACTATAACTAGAGCTTTGGAATAGGATGTGAGAATAACTCTCCAAAACATTCAATACAAACTCATAATATTTTGATAGGGAGATAAAATCCAACCTTCGTATAAGCATAGTTGGGATCCTCGTCTTACACAAGGGTTAAACATGAGGTCACATGCGAGAGAGAAACATATATTATCCCTCTGAGGCTTAACCAATCGTAGTGGTACGATTATATATTGGGGGTTCTTCTTGAGGATCAACTATTTTCATTTTGTCTTAGAGCTTTGTGAATTCCAAATTCTTTTGGGGTCCTCCAGAGTTTACCCGTCCATTTGTCCTCAGTTCTCTTGAAGAATTTCAAATATGATATCTTGCACATACGTTCAGACTTGAATGTCGAATTTACTCTCCCATAGGATGACTGCGAGTTGGTATCCTTAGTGGCCATAATATTTATGGTCCTTACATGAGGTGATGGTGAAGGGAATTCTTCACTGTACCTAGAAAAAACGTTGCTCAAACTCACTCGGGCTCCTTCGAGGGTAACTCACGGGTAAAACTATGAGGGAAATTGTGCCAAGGTGCAAGTCTATTAAGCAAGCCACCAACATAATTGATCCACCCACTCAAATCCTATCCCCTTCTCACTTTGATCACACGATGTTGGATTTCATCACCAACTAGTACATCCATTGAGATAAGTTATTATTTTTTCTTGTTGTCTTTCTAGATTTTCTTAGCGAATGTTGTTTGTTTACTTTACTTTTCCTTAAAATTTGTACTGTGGCCGATAAAGGTATTCATATATCACGTAGGATGAAATGTTTCCTCTAGAAGGCTATGAACCCATACCTCCTAACTCACCTGAAGAAACTTACCATGAAGAGGTCAAAAAATATTTGGACACTGGGAGTGCCACCACTCCTTTGATAAAAAATCTTGAGAGAGATTTAGTAGTAGTTCAGGAAGGTCCCTCCCTTCCTGCAAACCCTACTTTGACAAGTCCTCACGGTCCACTCCTTATCTGAGTAGAATCCTCAGGTAAAATTGTAGTAGAAGATCACCCTTAGGCTACCATCAAGGCCATACGATCAACTAGACATGGAACCACACCAACCAAATTTAAATGAAGAATACACTACCCCCATTCGCTATACTGAAATGGTATATCCACAACACACTCTTGTTCATCCTATATAGAGAACTCCATCGGGTTGATATCTTTATGAAATAATTAATTTTGGTTGACCACTCTTTGAACCTCCACATACATATACCACCACTGGCATAGATGTAGGACCATTAGGTCTACCTATTGACCATCCTGTTAGACAAATGATCAATACTACTACCACTTCAGGACAAGTTACGAGTGAAACATGAGTCGTATTACCTAGTCATGTGCAAAGTACCCTCACGGTTACACCTACCATCCCTCTTCAAGAAACAACTTCATATATGCCACAAAATCATGTTGGGATACCTTCACATCAAATAATGGAAAACTCATTCATACAAAAAAACCTGATTGTAGGACAAATCCCTACTGGGGGGAATCCCTCTTTCAGTGGAAAAATCCTGACTAGAGGGAAACACTCTTTTAGTGGAAAAATCCCTACTAGGGGGAAACCCTCATTTAGTGGAAAAATCCCTACTGGGGGAAACCTTCCTTCAGTGGAAAAATCCCAACTAAGGGACAACCACCTTTTAATAGACAAATCCTAGTTGCTACCCAACCAATTCCAACCTCCATTTACTGGAAACCCACAATAGTCTTGGGGACCACCCCAAGGAGGATTTTTTCATAAACCACATAAGGGAGGATCAACAAACCCCAATCCACAGGGAGGAACCTTAAATCCCAATCCTTCTGGATTATATTTGGGACAACCCTTCCGAGGGGTCCCAAATCCCACTTGGGGTCCTCAAGGACAACCATTCTTTCCTCCCCAAGGGAAAATTCCTTACCCTCCTCAGGGTCAACCTAGTTACCCTCCTCATGGGAAACCTAGTTACCCACCTCAAAGTCAAGCTAACTATCCTCCCCTAGGTTACACTGGTTATTCCCCCCAAGGCCAAATGGGTTTTCGTTCTCCTTTTATGCAAATTCCCCAACAAATGAATCCTACTTTTGCTGGTCAAAATCCACAACAAAAATCTATGGGAGGACCTGCTAGATACAACTATCCACCACAACCAATTTATGGTCCTATTCGTGTTCCTATGCCACACCAGTATCATCCTCAAGACAATCAACAATTATCATTCTTAGCCACTTTAGATCTACTAGATCTGTTGATATTAATGAACAATCCCATATTACACTCCCCTTTTTGTCCAGTCATTCCAACCAAATTAGCTTATGATATTCCAAAATTTTACGGTAAACTTGAAGAATACCCTAATAATCACGTCCATTATGTTTCATCTGTGGTGTTCATAAAACTCACTGATATATGACTCTATCTATTTATGTCTCTTCCAGTGTACACTTACGGGTTCAACGACTAAATGGTACATTGAGCTACAACGCATAACTTTTCAAGATTTTAATTCACTTTCCATGGATTTCCTCACCCACTTCTAGTTTCACATCCGATACGAAACTTGAATGAAAATTTTGACCTCCCTTCATCAGAATAACTCCGTACATATTTATGATCATATTTAGGAATGGATACGACGATGACGGTTGATCAAAGAAACCATTCTACACCAATTGTTGGCTGAATGGTTCATCAAATCTCTATTACCTCCTATTACTCACAATGTAGCCATGGGTGGTGTAGTTATAGAAGAGGAAGCCATCACTCGTGCCCAATAATTGGATTTGGTTTATTCCCAATCTTGTAGTTTGTATGAATTGATCCCAAATGGTCATCGCAAATTAATCGATCCATCAAAACCATCTTCCACCTCTCATTCAGATGGAGTTATCAGTTCTATCAAAACCCAGTCTGGTTCACAATCGGCTGGCAAAACCAATCATTCCATAACTTCCTTGGTTACCATGCAAACTCCACTCTCATCAAACTCCACCCATACTCAAGTATCCAAAGTGAATGAAATCCAATATACTTCACCACAAAAATTAGGGGGAAAAATAAAACTAAAAATAAACCCAAGAAAAATAATAATCAAACTGAAAATCCAAAAACACAAGCACAACCACCTGATATTGAAAAGAAACCACAATTCAAATCGAAATTTCCATGTTTTATTTGTGTTGAAGATCACTACACACGAGACTGGCCCCATCAAGAAGAAGTTGCTAAACGTTTTGAAGAAAATTCCCAAGCCGTTTTATTGACACATCCTTTTCCACAACAAGAGTCATTGGTTGCACAAAATATTGCACCTCCATAAGGAGGGAACCCCATTCATCCTCCTAAAGAGGATGCTTCATCGCGTGCACACATTTATATGTTTAATGGTGTAGATTTGACCACTCAAACTACGACATATGACACACCACCAAGTAAATCTGGTAAGAAAAATGTAACTAATGGAACTGCACCAGATCCACCTTCTACTTTAGTTACTCCTCCATATGGACCTCTCAAGATTGAGAAACCAGGTTTTCAATCTATATTATGCCCACCCAAGAGCACAATCATAAATTCAACCTTTAATCCTAACTCTCATGCTACTAAAAACTACAACATTGTTGAATATTTTTCCCAAGCACCCCTCGCCATGTCAGCTCTCGAATTTCTACAACACGACCCTAGCCAAAGTAGAACTCTCTTGGAAGCCATCGAAGCTATAGATGCCGAGTCATCAAATAATATCACATTCAATATGGATAATTTTAAATCACGACTCTCACCAACTTGCTTTCCAAATTTATGTTGTTTTCCATAATCAACATATTCATCGCACGATCGTGGATCAGGGAGAATCAACATGTGTCATGTCCTTATCTTGTTGGAAAGGCCTTAAATCACCTAGTCTTAATCAATATCCCACCATGTTAAAACAATTTTATGGAAGAGGTTTTCGACCTCATGGATTATTACAATCCTTAGTCGTTCAACTGGGGGAAAAAACTATTTATGTCGATGTAGAAGTAGTCGATTCTTCCCTTGATTATAAATTATTGCTAGGAAGAAGTTGGTTCTATGCTATGACTATTGTCACTTCATCAATTTTTCAATGTTTAGAATTCCCTCATCAAGGTAAAATTGTGACCATCAATCTGTTAGATTACTGCATCCCTAATGCTCGCACTCAAACATCCAACAATATTCCATTTTGGGGGGACTCAAATATTACTTACGAAAGTGTCTGGGTAGGTCTATGAAATATTATTTGCTCATGGGAACTTTCCCTACACCTCTTCCTCCAACCACTCAACATATCACAATGATTAATATGATTTTGACTATGGTACATCAATCCCTTGAATCATCTGATCCATGGATCATAGCTAGTCCCTTTGAATTTGATTCACTAGGTGGCACTATGCCACTTAGTCATGCAAAGTCCGAATACGATGCCATTCAGTCCACATCACCTTCACCTGATGACCAACATCTACTGGCATATAATTCCTATTCGCTACCATATTGGTTATATTCCCTATCCTACACTTTCTATTACATCCTACAAATTTTTCCATTGGATGAATCCATTATGGAAATGCTTAGTATCGAGGAGGCACCATGGGATGACAACCACCATCGTTCATCCTTTCTTCCTAGTTTGGATGCAATTGAGAAATATATTTAATCTATCTTTCCTACCGATATTGTCGATCCTCCCCAATCTCTTATACTCACTTAGGTTACCATCTCTGAGGGAAATTTAGGAAATATCTCTCAAAATATCAGTGTTGACATATCCACAAAAGAAGGTATTATGGAAAACATACAACTAGGTGCCAATTGTTCAACTGAAGAGATTGAAACTTACACCACCTTGTTTAAATAATTTCAGGATATCTTCTCCTGGATCTATTAATAAATGCTAGGTATCGATCCATCAATCATTGTGCATGAAATCAAAACTTACTCGGGAGTCAAACCTGTGAGACAAAAACTTCACCTGGTTCATTCCAAGAAAAATGCAACAATAAAGGAAGAAGTAGAAAAGTTATTAAAGTATGGTTTTATTTATCTCGTACCTCTGATCGAATGGGTTTCCAACATTGTTCTGGTCACCAAGAAACAAGGGACAATTCATGTTTGTGCCAATTATCGGGATCTAAATAAGGCTTGTTCGAAGGACAATAACCCTACGCCCTTTATCGACCAAATTATCTATAATTGAGTTGGAAGTGTCATTTTTTCTTTTACGGATGGATTTTTTGGATATAACTAGATTGACATTTTACCTACTGATGAGCACAAAACAACCTTGATCTACCCATGGGGGATTTTTTCCTATCGGAAATTACCTTTTGGCCTTAAAAATGTTGGAGCCACATTTCAACGGGCTATGTCATATGCGTTCCACGACATCAAACATATTGTTGAACCTTATCTCGATGACTTTCCAGCTGACTCGTCTCATCGAAAATATCATATTGGTCATCTAACGGAAATGTTTCTTAGATGTAGGATTTACAACATACAGTTGAACCCCCATAAATTCATTTTCATTATTGAATCAGGGAGACTCCCCGACTTCTTCGTATCCAAATATGGGATTAGGGTGGATCCCTTAAAATTCAAAGTAATTCTCTCTTTACCCCCTCCCAACAATCTTACCTAACTGCAAAATTTACAAGGGAAGGAAAAATTTCTCCGTTGTTTTATCTACAATTATGCCGAAATTACTAAAGGATTCATGATATTGTTGTAGAAAGATACCCCTTTCATATAGGATTCCACTGCTCAATGCTCATTTGATGATCTCAAGCATGCTTTAACGAATAAACCAATTTTGCATCCACCCAACTATGTGAAATATTACATCCTTTATTTAGCTTCCTTTTCTTCCACTATTTCTATGGTGTTAGTACAAGAGGATGATGATGGCACCGAACATGTGATCTACTATTTAAGTAAGAGCCTTTGAGGTCCTGAACTTCGTTATTCACATGTCGAAAAGTTGGATTTGGAAGCAATTATTTCCATCCAAATATTTCTCCAATATATTTTGCTTAGCACTACCAAAAACATTGCGGACTCGAACCCCATGTACCAAATCTTGAATAACCAAGTACTTGGGGGAAAATATTCGAAATGGATCATCATTCTCCAAGAATTCGATCTAAATTTTTCCAAATCCAAAGATAAAAAAAATTGGCTTTTGCGGAATTAATTTGCGATCTTCCCCATACTGATGAGAATATTGATCCCAGTGATTCCCTTCCTGGTGAATCATTGTTCCTCATTAGTAGGTTCAATCCCTCGTATGGAGACATTATTCTCTATCACATTAGACACTATTCAAAGCACTACCTTATCATTGGCGACACTTTGTATTGCCGAGGTATTAACACTGTTTTATGATGTTTATTAACCCATGAAGAGGCTGAACAAGTTTTAAATGACTGTCACCTTGGATCTTGTGGTTGTCATCTTTCTGGAATGGATACAACCCAAAAAATATTATGTTTCAGTTATTTTCGGCCTTCCATATTCAAGGACTACATTGAAGCCATTAAAAAATTCCCACCCTGCCAGATCTTTCAAAAGAAAGCATGTACCCACCTAACTCCACTTCATTCCATTTTCTCCATCGGACCCTTTTCTAAATGGGCTATCAATTTCCTGAAATGTAATCCTACCTCAACTGGGGGGCACAGTTATATTATCATCGCCGTCAATTATTTTACTTAATGGGTTGAGGCTATGCCTACATTTCATAATGATGGCCAAACTGCATCACTTTTTATGTTCAATCACATCATCTCTCACTGTAGAGTCCCACAAGCTATTGTAACCGATCATGGATCTCATTTCCAAAACTAGATGATGGGTGAATTATGCACCAAGGTGAATTAGATGATGTAGAGTCCCCTTACTATCCTCATGAAAATGGACAAGTGGAAGCCATCAACAAAGTCCTGAAGACCATACTTCAATGCATGTTGGGGGTGAAAAAAACCTCTTGGCATTTTCAACTCTTCTATGCACTATGGGCTTATCGGACTTTAGTTAAAACCACCACTGGATTTACACCCTTCCAGTTGGCATACGGGTTGGAAGAAATGTTACCGATTAAATGTGAGATTCCATCTTTGAAACTCACCATAGAACTTCTACCCCATACTTCTGTTCAAGAAGAATGATTTTTATATCTAACAAAGTTGGATGAAACCCATTGCGATGTTGATCTCATCAACATGACATATAAAAAACACATAAAAAATCAATATGATAAGTCTGTCCAACATCGTTCTTTCATAGAAGGATATCTGGTCCTAGTCTATGACCAAGATCATGAAAAGCTTGGTGCATGTAAGTTAGAACCTATGTGGCATGGGACAGACATCATAAAACGAGTGTTACAGAGAGACACCTATGAGTTAGTGGATTACGATGGATTATCTCTTGGTGAGCCCCGAAATGGGATTTAACTAAATAAGTACTATGCATAGAATATCTCGCATGTGTGCATTATACCTTATTGTATTATATTTTTTTTGGTTTGGTGTGTCTTTACTTTTTCATGCACGTGTTTTTTTGCATGCTTTAAATATGCTTATACTTTTATTTGTACTTGAATGCACATATGTCATCATCCTTTCCTATCTATTTTGGATTTGTGGATGGCGCTAGTCGACATACCCAAAATATCTCTTCTGCATCTTGGGTCATTTACCACTCTGATGAGTTAGTGAGTTCATGAGGAATTTTCCTCAGATCTGCAACCAATAACATTTCATAATATCATGTTGTCATTGGAATTTTAACCGAAGCTTCTTCTCTAGGTATATTTCAGTTGATTATCAACCTTTATTCTCAACTCATGGTCCATCAACTAAACTGTGAATATGTTTTTCGTAATCCAGTTTTTCTACGTCTCCATATAAGGGTTCGTCGTCTCGAGAGATATTTTGAATTTCTAGAATATAGACATATATTAATATAACTTTGTTGGATTACTGAGAGGGGGGGTGAATCAGTAATAAAGCAATTTAATCCCTTTTTAACCATATAATCCAAGTATTATATCAATGAAGCATTATCATCCAATAACTTCAGAGTAAATAACAAATGAACAAATGAACAATCATACACATACACAATACACCAGTGTTTTACATGGAAACCCAAATCGGGAGAAAAACACAGAATTTTTTTTCTTATATGTCTTGAAGAATTACATTCATTGGAAGCACCAACTTCC
The DNA here is from genome assembly GCA_000966675.3 of Picea glauca. Taxonomy (NCBI): domain Eukaryota; kingdom Viridiplantae; phylum Streptophyta; class Pinopsida; order Pinales; family Pinaceae; genus Picea; species Picea glauca. The sequence continues at coordinate 93,048 of JZKD02S2200486.1, forward strand.
TTTGTTTTCCAACTGCAACTGGAAGGAGGATCCAACCCCCTAGTTTCTCAGGCTACAACCTGAGGGAAGATCCAACTCCCCAATTCTTTGGCTACAACCAAAAGGAGGCTTCAACCCCCTATGTTCTCCGACTACAACCACCTGTCCTTGCCTCGTCCTGCCACCCTAAAGTAGAAGTAGAATGATGGAACCACTGTCACACTATCACTATGAGATATACCATTGTAAACATATACCAATAAATATGAACCATGCATCAACCTATACCTCAACCTGTACCATAAATAAGTGCATCAACCATGCACTAACCTGTAATCAACCTGTACCATAAACAAGTGCATCAACCATGCACCAACCTGTAATCAACCTATACCATAAACAAGTGCATCCAACCATGTACCAAGTATGCACCAATCATGTCTCAACTACTCATCAACTATGACTCATCAATATGTACCAACATCATCAACTATACACCTCTTGTATGTGCGCCAACTCATCAACTACTTGTCTCAACCATGTAATCAACATGTACCACAACCAAAATCCCTCATCAATTTCATCATCCAAATCTGATTTGTAGCTCTTTAATATACCTGGTGTATATGATCACATTCCTGCAAACCTTAACTTTAAAAACAAGAGACTATCATTTTCATCAAACTTTTCTTTAGTCTCACATGCCTAGTTTTGGATTAGTCAACAACCCTAACTTGAAGTAATCATAACTTTGAACTTGTAATGTACAAATCTCTAAAAATAATACACAATGTTATTTAGTGTGTTTTATGAAATTCCTCCAAGTTTCACTACTTGGAACCTCTCAGAAAAGGAGTTATAGCAAAATTGGCATACCTTGTTGAATTCTGGCTTATTCTAGAGAGCGACCTTGTAGAGCATGCCCCGCACAAAATATTTGATGAATTGATATGAAATTGTTAAAAAGAGTACTAAATACTTTCCCCTAACCAACACATTTTGTCTCACTAAATTTGGATCTGTTATGAAGAATTTATAACATTTTTAGCCGAAACACCTGATTTTGACTAGTTTCAGGACTGACCACAAACCCTATTTTCCACGGAGTGTAACTCCCAAACTACAACGACCCACAAGCTAAATTGTTTACCACAGATACTTGAATATGTTTTATCACTTTCATAGCAATTTCATGGTCTGAATCATTACAGAAATTTTTTTATAGTGAAAATGGTGAGATGACCTGTAAATAACATACCTTAGAAAGCACCATCAAAATAATTTATCGTTCCTTGCATTTCGGCCTTATTTTCTTCACTTTCCTCAGAATTTCGGCTTATATATCCTTGGTTACCTCACAAAAATACAAATATTCAATATTCTCAAGTGTAATTCAAATGAGAGATCCTTGCCTCTTATTTATACTCTCCAAGTAGCTTCCTTAAAAACATCTTCTAGGTCACTTGACCCACTTTCCTTATT
>JZKD02S2200486.1:101329-113331 GCA_000966675.3 Picea glauca
GGACCACTTTGGAGTTCATCCATATTTACTTCTTATCAACCATGACAAAACAATAATGAGTCATATTTACATAAAAAAATATTGGGTCCATTACCTAAACCTTTGTGCTACGAGGCTTTCTTCAAGGGTTGATATCAATGACAACCAACCTTAATCAACAAACTTAATATGACTACAGATTCGTTAACAAATTATATGTTAGATTGGTACATTGCATATCAATAAAATTTGATACACGAAGCATGTAAATAAAAAACATCACATTATTTAAAACAAAAAATATAATATAAGTAGTCACCGCAAAACTCGTATATATAGGCCTCTATATAAAATAGAAAATGTTTTGTCAAAATACATCATAAAAAAAGTACATAGAAGAGAAAAATGTGGGCCTTTATTCCCATGGTACCATCATGAAAGACTAATGTGTCAGGAGACTCTTATCATCTTCCTGCACAACATTGTGCTCAACATAGCACACAACTGTTCTCACCACTTTTCATTGCAGATGACTAAGTCCTTTAGGCACGCCAATTGTATGTCTCTGAAGATGTAAGGGTACATATCATATCCTCATGGATGGTATGTACATGGTCAAAACACAAAGGTTCCTCTCCACCTCTCGGAGTCCTCCTACTCCATTGTTAACTTCTGTTGTTACCTGCGCATCTCCATGACGTCCTTGTGCTGACAGTCCCATCGAACATGACACACCTATGTCTGCATGATTAAAACAAACTACTTAGATCCTTCTTCGTACAAAAAAAAAAATACATATAAACATATAAAAAAAATAGTGTTACAAGGTTATGATCTTTCATACCTGATGCATCCCACTGTGCCTCCTCGGGGAGCACTGAATCGACACTACCTCTAAAGTCAACTCCACCATACAAGAAATCCTCTATTAAAATGATTTGTCTTCTCAACCATATAAATAAGTCAGTGGTAAAGTGGAAGGATGAGGTTTCATTCCCCAACCTAGCTGAAAGACTCACCCACCGCATCATACAGGGCTTGGGCATGGCATGTGCTATCAATGCAACCCATGGTTACATTTGTGGAACTCGCTCTAGAAAGAATGAAACTAAGAAAGATCCATATCCATTTTTTTTTTCCTTCCTGTTTGACACTTAGAGATCTTCTCTTTGATGTTCCTCAAGAACCTGACACTCTAGTTAAAAATACTGGTCTCCAAGCATTGAATAACATATGATATATGAGACTTTGAATCAAGGTGGGAATTGGTGCTTCCTGCCAGTTTTGTGATATTGAAGAGAATGGATCGTAGAGGTAAGTCCATCACATATTTAATGACAATCCTTCCTCCTACCAAGCGTTACCCTAGTACACAATACTGGGAAACATATTCCTTTGTCGATTGTGGATTAGACCGATGTCCAGACAAACGAATGGGCGCTTCCCTCTTTGAGAGCCCCATCAGGAAATACACGTTGTCAATGTCGATATCAATCATGTGCGATCCTATGCGAAATTATTTCTCATCGTTTTCCCATAACCTGATTAGATACTCAAGTAAAAGGACTTACTTTCTCATATTTTGTAGCTTGAAGTACTTTAACAAGCCACATTTTTGTAGATATTCCCTCAGTTGAGGTCTTGTAAGGAAACCATATCATCGAATTAATGTTCTCTTTCCTTGCATTTAATCATGATTGGATAATTGCAAACCTACAAATTCACAAAAGAATCAGATTAGTCAATTGATGCAGATCCCCTTTGCCCTTGGGCCAAGATCCGCTCAGGATCGTTCTAAATTCTCCTTAAGCTGAAGTGGATTCTTTGGCTCCCTACTAAAACCTTTAACAAATCCGATCCATAGGTCCTTGTGAAAACACGCCTTGAGAAACCAACACCAAGGGAGATCCTTACACTTCCATACGACCATAACCTGGTCCCTGCACAAGCGCCTTTCACAACTCACGTATTCACGGGGTTAAGATGCTTGAATTTTTCTTCACCCAACGCCGATACTCGAGACGTGATGAGATATGTCTCCTCCTTGTTAGCGACCTCCACATGTAACTACCAGCTAGGGATAAGAACTAATCTCACTCGCAACTCATGAGTTCGCGAGTTGGAAGGTTGAACCTCCGATCCCTTATTTTACCAAACTCCGAGACACGAAAGTCAGAGAAGGTTTGACTCCTTCAGCGCTTATTAGAACTCTCAAATTCACGACTTGAATTGTTGAGCCTTTGTGCTCCTGTCTTATGAGAACCTGAAGCACGAGAAGTAAACAGGGTGTTGACTCCCCTTTTGAATGGCACGTCTCCACCACCTGTCACCACTTCTTCCTCTCTCCGGGAATCTTATCGTCACACCACTTGTCAACCACGTGATTCCCACCAAGCAGATGTGCCACGTGTTGCACGAGTCCTTGCAACTTGCAAGCTCATGAATTCTGCAGTCAAAACTGATTTCTTCAAACCTCCCAGACCCCGATACGTGATATAGTGAAGAGGTTCTAATTTGACGGTTTCTCCTACTTCTTGCTATTCGGGGATTCTCACAACCAAAGGATTTGGTCTGCTCTCCAAACTCACGACATTCGATACCCCATGAAGATTCAGATATGAAGGTTCTCCCGTGACTTGGATCCAATGGTCTGGATCTCTTCATCTGCTCCTCGCAGCTCGGGACTTCGTGACTCCAAGAGTTTGGTCTTCCACCTCCAAACTCATGAACCACAAATTCGTGAAATGATCCGACGGCCCAAACTGACCACGATCGACGGTCCTTGTTGATCCTTGACACCAAAAAAATGGGTTCGTCCAACCCTTATCGACCCTGCAAATCCTTTGGATCCTACGGTCCTTGCCACTTCACGAGTTGTCCATGGAGAATTCCGACCGTTCGATTTCTTCCTCAAGAATCTCTGTAAAACAAGCAAATGTTCTTCCCCTGAAACTTAACCTTCCGCGTGATGATTTTTCTTCCTCATCTCCCTTTGAAGCATTTAGATCTCCATCCTCCTTTGAAATGTTCAAAGGTGTTATCCCTCCTGAGCTTTAACTTGTAAACTCGAGTCTCTAAAAGGGTTCTTGCTCACACTCCTTGTGACAAACTTTCAAATACTCCAGGGTATTTGATCTTTTGACTCTGTGTACACTCGACAACAATAGTCTTTCACTCTTCAACCTTAGTTGATAAATTCTAAGGCTTCAACTAGCCTGTGCACACCTTTCACAACTTATGTTCTTCACCTACACTTCTACTGGAATGAAAACAACGGTATCCCTCCCGAGCTTTCTGAGATAAAACTCAGAACCCTTGTCAACGCACACCTTGCAGACGTTTCACTGCACTCCTTGCAGGAACTCTCTCAGGATGAGAAACAATTGAAACTCATTCTCTTTCTCTCTCAGACTTCATACATTCAACATGAAATCACACATTCAATACAACATTGAAACAAATGCATAAACAGAGAAATAAATCACTATAAGCATACCATTCAACATATGTAAACAGTAAACATCATAACACTATGAAATCTGAGTCAAAGCTTCATATATTAACTCAAATACTCTTGTACATGGGTTCTTCTCTACAACTCTCTGCTACAGCTCTTCAGCTTATTTTCTGTGCTAATAATGATACAACAATAATTACCATGATACAAAGGAGATGGTGTCTATATCCATTCTCCCTCCTACGCTCTAACCGTCTAATCTATGAATTAAAATCTACCTACTTTCATTAACTGGGTTTAAATGCCTTTTATATTGATAGATGAGAGAAAATCGCTCAAGATCTGTTTACAACATGCAAGTACATTTCCCTTAATTACTACATTAACATCTGTTCATTAATTTTTCAAAAAAATTTTAAAATGTGAAAAATGTGTGTTGCGCTCCTCTAGCTGTCTTTTGCCTTCATGCTCACTTGGCTGGCTGCTTATGATGCTTCTGCATCATAATCCCTCGCTTTAAAATTTTCATGAACTCTTGTTCATGAGCTCTTGCATGGTCTGTCCATGCTTATGAATTTCTGCTTCATCTTCCCAACTAGCATCTTCAACTGGGTGTCCTTTCCACTTGACCAAGTATTCAAAATACTCTTTTCTCCTGGTCTTTCTGCTGACCCTCTTTTCAATTATACTTTCCATCTGTGGCTTTTCAACTACATGCATTTGTTTGGTCCATTGAACCTCTTTTTGTTTCTCTTCTGCTACTTCTTCTTCAGCTTTGTAAGGGTACAAATCCGCAACATTGAATATCGGTGAGATTCTGACCCCATCGGGTAATTCAATCTCATATGCATTTGCCCCAAATTTCCTTATGACCTTGCACGGTCCAATATTTTTCATCTTCAATTTATTATACATTCCCCTTGGGAACCTTTCCTTCCTCATATGTGCAAGAATCAGATCACCAAATTCAAATTGAAGTTCTCGCCTGTGTTGATTTGCTCTCTACTTGTATTCTTGACTTGAACTCTGGAATCGCTCCTTAATTTGGCTGTGAAGCTCCTTCATTGCTTCTGTAAAGTCCTCTGCACTAGCACTTCTGAATTCAGTTTGTTCCACATCTTTCAATTCAGAAACTCCCCTTGGCTGCATTCCATATACATTTTGGAATGGACTCTGTCCTGTGCTTCTGTTGAGCGAGTCATTGTAAGCAAATTCCGCCTGTGGCAGAAAGTGATCCTACTGACTGTGGTGTTTAGTCACTAAGCTCCTCAACAAGTCTCCCAAGCTTATGTTCACAACTTCTGTCTATCCATCGGTTTGAGGATGATATGCTGAGATAAAAGACAAACTTGTCCCCATCTTTTTCCACAAAGTTCTCTAGAAATGTCGAACGAACTTGGTATCCCGATCAGAAACGATACTCCTTGGAAAGCCGTGAAGTTTGACGCTTCCTTGAAAAATAGGTTCGCAATATGATTTGCGTCACTGGTTTTCTGGCATGGTATGAAATGTGCCATCTTTGAAAATCTGTCAACTACCACAAAGATTGAATCACATCCTCTTTGTGTTCTTGGTAGTCCCAATATGAAATCCATGCTCACTACATCCCACAGCCTTTCTGGTATGGGTAATGGTTGATATAACCCTGTGTCCTGCCTTTTCCCTTTTGTGTGCTAACAAATTCTGCATCTGTCCACAAATTTCTTAACATCTGTCCTCATCCCTAGCCAAAAATATGAGCCATTCAACTTTGAGAACGTCTTATCATGACCAAAGTGCCCAGCCAATCCTCCACTATGTTTTTCCTTCAGCAGGTTCTCCCTCATGGAGCATTTTGAAATACATAACTCATTTCCCCTAAATAATAATCCATCCTGGATCATATACTCGGTACATTGGCTTCTGTCCCTGAGAATTGGATTCTCCGATGCCTCATATGCTTCCTTAAAATCTAGGTCATCCCTATACATTTCTTTGAGGTTATCAAAACCCAAAGTCTTGACTCTGAATTCCTGCATAAGAAAACATTTCCTACTCAAAGAATCAACAACTTTGTTAGCAGTTCCATAAATATGCTTACCTACAAAAGTAAAATTCTGCATGAATTCAACCCATTTAACATGTTTTTGGTTCAACTTCTCCTGTTGAGTCACGAATTGTAAAGCATGATTATCACTGTACAAAACAAACTCTTTGGGAACCAAATAATGTCTCCATTTCTTTAGTGCTTGTATCACTGCATAGAATTCCTTGTCATATGTTGAGTACTTAATCTTTGCTTCATTCAGTTTCTCACTGAAGTATGTGATCAGCCTATCATCTTGGCTCAAGACTGCTCCAATTGCAAATCCACTCGCATCATACTTGACTTGGAATGTCTTGCTAAAATCCGGCAAAACCAAAATTGGCTGCTCAGTGATCCTCTTCTTCAGCAGATTGAAGCTCTTCTCTGCTTCTTCTGTCTAGTGAAAAGATTTGTCTTTTCTTCACCATATCCATCATTGGTGCACTAATTCCACTGAATTTTTGGATGAATTTCCTATATAAACTTACCAAACCATGGAATCTTCGAACTTCAAACACATTTTTCGGCGATGGCCAATTCTTAATTGCATTTACCTTTTTGGGATCCATCTTCAACTCATTCGCAGAGATAACAAAACCCAAATAAATGAGTTATGTCCTCATAAATGATGATTTCTTCATATTAATCAACAATTTCCCTCACTGTAATCTCCTCATCACTGCAGCTAAATGCCTTAAGTGCTCTGCTTCTGTCTTGCTGAAAATTATTATATCATCAAGATATACAATGACGAATTTCCCTATGAAATCCTTCAGGACTTCGTTCATCAGTCTCATGAAAGTACTGGGTGCATTCGTTAAGACAAATGGCATGAAAAGCCATTCGTATAGCCCTTCATTTGTCTTGAATGTTGTCTTCCATTCATCACCTTCTCTCATTCGAATTTGTTGATACCCGCTTTTCAAATCAACCTTTGAAAAAAATATTGCTCCACTCAAGCAATCCATCAAGTCATCCATCCTTGGCAATGGAAATCTGTATCTAATGGTAATCTTATTGATTTCCCTTGAGTCTGTACACATCCTCCAACCTCCATCTTTCCTTGGGCTAAGCACTATTGGAACAATGCATGTAATCAAGCTTTCTCTAATCAATCCTTTGTCCATTAAGTCCTGAACCTGCCTCTTGACTTCCTCATTTTCCTGCGGCATTAACCTGTACACGGCTTTGTTTGGTAAACTAGATCTAGGTATAAGATCGATTTGATGTCTTATACTCCTGATAGGTGGCAACGAACAAGTTAGTTTGTCCACTACTATATAAACAAACTCTCCCAACAACTTCTGGATTTCTTCTGGTAAATCATCTATCCTTGTAATGGTTAAAACAATTTTAGGCTTCTTGACCACAATAAATTGTGTGTCTTCTTCTTAACCTCCTTAAGAAGTTCCTTCCCACTCATGAGAAGTACAGTGTTGCTCATTTCTGTTTTCACCTCTTGGTTTTTAATCGGCAGCAACATGTGCGTCCTCCCATTCTTCTCCAGGGTGTATGTGTTCTTTCTCCCATCATGAATCACGTTCCTATCATATTTCCATGGTCTACCCAACAATAGATGACAAACATCCATGGGAATTACATCACATAATACTTCATCCTTATATCCTCCTATTTTAAATTCAACTAAACATTGTTTAGTAACATTTACCTGATGTCCTTTTTGTAGCCACGAAACTCTGTATGGGCTTGGATGTACAACAGTCTCCGGCTCTATCTTTTATACCATCTCTGTAGATACGAGATTGTCTGTGCTACTGCTGTCCACTATGACTTTGCATACTCTATCTTTAGTTTTGCAAGAAGTCCGAAACAAACTGTTTCTTTGGGCTGGGTTATTTGCCTCCTTCTCCGGCTTCAAGAGAACTTTCCTCATCATCAAAGATATTCCGCCCTCAGCTTCTTCTGCCTCAACATTCTGTCTTTGAGCTTCGGCAATGCGAGTTTCACCACCATCGTTTTTCTTATCTGGACACGCATAGGATTTATGTCCGATCTTTCCACAGACAAAGCATTTCACTTCATCGCCTCTGCCTCTTCCTCTTCCTCTAGCTCGAGGAAAAGTATTCCTATCAACATAATGCCATCTCTGTGAGCTTCCTCCTCTCTCATGTTGAGATTGAGGTTTCTTTCCCTCTTCTTTAGGTCTCTGAGTTCTGTCTTGGGCAATTGTTTTGCCTCTTGCCTGACTTTTGCCTTGGCCTCTTTGGCCTTTCTTTCAGCTCAGCTTCTCTTAAGCTTTTAGAGCCATCTGCCACATTTCTCATAGTCATCATGCTCATCTCATATTGAATGTCATATCACAGACCATTCAATTACCTGGCAACTTTTTCATCATCGTTCTCTCGATGACCTGCTCTAATGTTTATCTTGTAGAACTCTTCAGTGTATTCCTTCACTGACATCAGCTTCTGTCTCAAATTTTGCATCTTCCGAAATAGAGTGATCTGATAATCCTTGGGTATAAATTTTTCATCTTTGCAACCATTCTATCCCAAATTTTGATTTTATGCTTGCCTTTGTAGTGTCTGTCAACCTGCAGTTCATCCCACCATAGTGTTGCATGCCCTTTAAGTCTAGTAACAACATGTTTGACTTACTTGTCTTCCTCGACATCCTCATAGTTGAAGTATTTATCTAGAGCTATAATCTAGTCTAGAATCTCTTCAACATCCAAGTTTCCCTCATACACTGGAATGTCCATTTTTTCTTTGGCACCTATCCTTGCAACAATCCTGAATAGGCGTTCATCTACAGCATCTTTGACTGCGACTTCTTCTCCTTTGTGTCTAGCTTCATTTTCACTTTCAGCTTCACTGATATCCCCAATGTCAACTGTGTGCCTTTGTGTTGTCTCCATGGCATCAAGCCTAGCACGTAACTCGTGCATTTCTCTCTCTACTGCTGGATCAGGCATTGGTCTATCTCTTCTTCTCGACGGCATGGCTGAGAATTTTTTTTTTTTCTTCTCCCTGCTATAGAAAGTAAAGACTTGTTCTGTGCTCTAATACCACAACTGGTGTGTATCAGAGTACTCTTTCTCCTCCCACTTCCTCTTCCTGCAATATAAAAAAAGAGTCAAGCTCTAATAACACAACTGACACAGACCCCCTTTGCCCTCAGGCCAAGATCTGCTCAAGATCGTTCTAAATTTTCCTTAAGCTGAAGCAACTTCTTTGGATCCATGCTGAAACCTTTAACAAATCCGATCCACAAGTCCTTTTGAAAACTCGCCTTGAGAAACTAACACCAAGGTCGAGCCTTACACTTCCATATGACCACGACCTGGTCCTTGCACAAGCGCCTTTCACAACTCACGTATTCGCGGGTTGAAGACCCTCAAATTTTTCTTCACCCAATGCTGATACTCGAGACACGATGGGATCTGGCTCCTCCTTGTTAGCGCCCTCCATGTGTAACCACTGGCTAGGGCTAAGCACTAATCTCACTCGCAACTTGCAAGTTTGCGAGTTAGAAGGTTGAACCTCCGGGCCCTTCTTTCACAAAACTTCGAGATGCGAAAGTCAGAGAAGGTTTGACTCCTTCAACGCTTCTCGGAACTAGCAACTTCATGACTTGAATTGTTGAGCCTTTGTGCTCCTGTCTTACGAGAACTTGAAGCACGAGAAGTCAACAGGGTGTTGACTCCCCTTTCGAACGACATGTGTCCACCACCTGTCACCACTTCTTCCTCTCTCTGGGCATCTTATCGTCATGTCACCTGTCAACCACGCGATTCCCACCAAGCGAATGTGCCATGTGTTGCACGAGTCCTCACAACTCGCAAGATCATGACTTCTACAGTCAAAACTGATTTCTTCCAACCTCTGAGACCCCGATACACGATATAGCGAAGAGGTTCTGATCCGATGGTTGCTCCTACTTCTTGCTATTTGGGGATTCACACAACCAAAGGATTTGGTCTACCCTCCGAACTCACGACATGCGATACCCTGTGAAGATTCAGATCTGATGGTTCTCCTGTATCTTGGATCCAACGGTCTGGATCTCTTCCTCCGCTCCTCGCAGCTCGGGACTTTGTGATTCCAAGAGTTTGGTCTTCCACCTCCAAACTCACGAACCATGAATTCGTGAAATGATCCGATGAACCAAACTGACCACGATTGACGGTCCTTGTTGATCCTTGACACCAATGAAATGGGTTCATCCAACCCTTATCCACCTTGCAACTCCTCTGGATCCTACGGTCCTTGCCACTTCACGAGTTCTCCACAGAGAATTCCGACTGTTCGATTTCTTCCTCAAGAATCTCTGTGAAACGAGCAAATGTTCTTCCCCCAAAACTTAACCTTATGCGTGATGATTCCACTTCCTCATCTCCCTTTGAAGCATTTCAATCTTTGTCCTCCTTTGAAATGTTCAAAGGTGTTATCCCTCCTGAGCTTTAACTTGTAAACTCGAGTCTCTAAAAGGGTTCCTACTCGCACTCCTTGTGGAAAACTTTCAAATACTCCAAGGTATTTGATCTTTTGACTCTGTGTACACTCGGCAACAATAGTCTTTCACTCTTCAACCTTAGTTGATAATTTCTAAGGCTTCAACTAGCCTGTGCACACCTTGCACGACTTCTGTGCTTCACCTGCACTTCTGCTAGAATGAGAACAATGGTATCCCTCCTGAGATTTCTGAGATAAAACTCATAACCCTTGTTAACGCACACCTTGGGGACATTTCACTGCACTCCTTGCAAGAAATCTCTCAGGATGAGAAATAATTGAAACTCATTCTCTTTCTCTCTCAGACTTCATACATTCAACATGAAATCACACATTCAATACAACATTGAAACAAATGCATAAACAGAGATATAAATCACTGTAAGCATACCATTCAACATATGTAAACAGTAAACATCATAACACCATGAAATCTGAGTCAAAGCTTCATATATTAACTCAAATACTCATGTACATGGGTTCTTCTCTACAACTCTCTGCTACAACTCTTCAAATTATTTTCTATGCTAATAATGATACAACAACAATTACCATGATACAAAGGCGAGGGTGTCTATATCCATTCTCCCTCCTATGCTCTAACTGTCTAATCTATGAATTCAAATCTACCTACTTTCATTAACTGGGTTTAAATTCCTTTTATATTGACATATGAGAGAAAATCGCTCAAGATTTGTTTACAACATGCAAGTATGTTTCCCTTAACTACTACATTAACATTTGTTCATTAATTTTTCAAAAACATTTCAAAATGTGAAAAATGTGTGTTACTCTCCTCTAGCTGTCTTCCACCTTCATTCTTGCTTGGCTGGCTGCTTACGATGCTCCTGCATCATCAATTTTTTAAGAAAAAGAATTACCTTTTCACAACCTAAAAAACCAATTTTTTTTTGAACTTTTGCACCCAATGCTCCTTGGAGAGAAAAAACCGAGCACTAGCACCCCCCAAAGGACATACCAGGGTGCTTAAATATCAATCAATGCCCCCCTCGATTACTTAAGGGAGCGTCGACCATGTTATATGATCTAGGGATTTCCAAGGAGCCCAAAATCATGAAATAAAGTATGAAATTAGATAAAAGACATGAAAATGAATGAGAAAGGCCAAAGAACTATAACACCCTATTTCCCCGAGTTTGTAAAAATAACTATACTAGCCAAGAACCGTGGAAAACTAAAAAATGTGAATGTGTGATGTGAATGGACCTTGTGAAAAAGGTCGATGAATGTGAATAATATTGTGAATATATATATATTGTAGGACTGCTGAGAGGGGATATGCTGAAAAAGAGACCACGATGGATGAAGAAAGGTTGTGGAAGGCACCTGGAAAGGTGGCGTTAACTTCCACCGAAACCAATACCGTATTTGGATTTCATTGGCCCGGAGAACCAAGAGCGGCTCGCTGGTCCCGAATTAAATGACTCGCTAGGATTGGTAGGTAAATGGTTCCCAATGAGTAATGAGGGATGGGGGGGTGAACCGCCCATCGATAGAGCCGTCAGGCCTGACCAGTGCGAGGGAAATTATGCCACACGCAACCTCGCAAGAGGAAAAAGGCATGAGGGAGAAGCGATAAGGGGGGCAGACGCGAGGGAAGGAGGAAGAACTCTGGAGACATGCAGAGTGAGTGATAGCAGAGAAGGGGGAGAGTAACCCTCGTTCTCTTTCACTGGAAAACCAAGACGCAGTCTCGCAGCATCGTGGTCTTAGCTCTAGGGTGGCTAGTGGTAAATCCGTTGGGAGTCGTTGAGCCTATGGTTGGGTGGAAACGAGCACCCCTCTTAGAAGTTGCATCACTTATGGTGTTTTCTGATAAGTGTTTTTCATCTTGTATCTAGAAATGTATATTCTGACATTTATGCTCATAAGCTGTGAAATCATTAAGGGTTTCAGTATAAGACTGTCTGTGTGGTGTTTGATCAGAAATGGTGGTTGCATGCTTTTGTTGGAAGGACCATGTATGGCTTATGTTTATAGATAGATTTGTACATATATATATATA
>JZKD02S2200486.1:153816-168335 GCA_000966675.3 Picea glauca
AATGCGAGAGAAATTAGAATCACCAAGAACATAACAACAACACATAAATCCTGCGCATGATTTATCCTAGAAAAACTAAATTGGGAAAAACCAACCAACAGATCTATTATTTCCTTGAATAAAACATGACCAAGTCGGCCAATATCTTGGCCATATCCAAGTGAGCCTTCACTGCTCAACTCTTGACACAATACAATGGAGTATCACCAACATTTTAAAGACTTTCATTACATGCAATCCACAGGCTCTAAAACCACGCATCACCAATACCATGTGCCAAAAACCACCATTGTTTACCTAACAACTTTGACTCTTTTTCACCGAGTCAAGTTTAACCTAAAATTCCTGCCTTTAAACTTGACTTGGAGTTTCTCATGATCAAATCCAACCAAACTAGCTAAGTGAGTTTGCATCATTCACCTCCAAGCCCTAACCCCCCCTGAAAGTTTATAACCAAGGTATCCGAGAATCTTTCATGCTCTCATAATCATGTAGGTCTATTTTTAGAATTTACTGGTAAGTTACAAGGGGTGTGCATTCCTAACCAGATCTTCTAGTCATATGTCCATTTACATGAAATAAATATTTTCAACTCCATTATAATAATGATTTTTTCATTATTACTATTTCGAAAATTATGTCACCATCCTCCCACCTTTCATTTTCTTGTCTTTGTGCCACCCACGCATCAATGAAAAAAAATCCAAAACTCGATTGTGCACTGGGTCACTCTAGATCATCATCTAGACACACTTCCACGCCTCTCGGGAATATCAATATTATCCTCTCCAAGACTGGTACCATCATGCAAGCTAATCATCTAGGGATTTTCTTTCTCACCATGAAATTATCTGACTCGGGACTCGTTCACATTCTTCGTCTCTCTCTCTCCATGGCTCGTGTTGGCCCTCTACCAAAGGAGTATCACTATCCTTTTAAAGGATTTCAATAACTTCTCATGTCCTAGAAAATTACAATAGAGTTTCACTATCCTTTTAAAGGATTTCAATAACTTCTCATGTCCTAGAAAATTACAATGGAGTATCACTATCCTTTTAAAGGGTTTCAGTAAATGAAACCCATGGGATTTGAAACCAAGGGTCACCAAAATGATGTGCCCAAAACCACTATTGTTCACCTAAAACATTTGACCCTTTCGCCCAGTCAATTTTAATGTAACATCCCCCCATTTAAACTTGAATTTGGGTTTCCCATGACCAAATCCAGCCAAATTGGCCAAGTGATTATGCACCACTCACCTCCAGTCCCTACCCCCCATGAAATTTTATAACCAGGGTATGCAAGAGTCCCACATGCTCCCCCTATCACCTAGGTCTACATTTAGACTTTACCAATAAGTTACCAAGGGTATGCATGCCTATATAGGTCTTACATTCATATGCCCATTTACTTGCAATAAATATTTTCAACTCCATTATAATAAATTTTTCCATTGTTTCTATCCCAACATTTATGATGTCATATTCCCACCTTGTCATTACTCATATTTGTGTCACCCATGCATTGGAAAATATAAAATCCAAACCCCAATTGTGCACCAGGTCATTTTGGATCATCAGTAAAAAACTCCATGCCTCCTAGGAAAATATAGACACTATCATATCCAAGACCGGTGCCATCTTATAATCTAGGGAGTTTCCTTTGTTTCCATTGAATTTTATTACTCGATCCTCAATTACATTCCTTGTCTCTCTCTCCATGGCTACCATCATAAAACCACTCTCGCTAGAGAGTTGAGGTTTCCGTTACTTGGATATGACATGAAAGATATGATACCACATGTAAGGAAATAAAAAATGTGAGATAAATTAAAATATTCAAGAAAATACACTACAAGGAGAACACCTTCTTACAGAGGTTTTTATGAAATCTCCCTGAAAAATTTATCCCTTAGTTGTGTATAGAGAAGGTTGTTGTTAGAGACAGGTGTCGAGAGGTTTTTGCGGATGTTTTTTTTTCTATGCACCTTTAAGGTATATATGCATCAGTGCATACATGAATAGTAAAGCATTGGTGTGTCAATGTTCAAAAGAAACAATATAATTTATAATAAAAAAATACACACACCGAATAAATCACACTGGTGTCATTGAACATTACACATCAGTTCTCCTCACTGTTGTTAGGTCCACCATGATAGGGTAAATAAAATAAATTACCAAACCTATTTTCATTGTTACAGTGCATCCCATTCTTCCAACCTCTCAATAAATCACTGATGTTCACCTTCCTTCCTAAGATGCCTTGTTTCCGGTTCTCTACACCAGCTTGTATAACTTCATTGCTAGATTCCACACATATCCAAATTTTGGAAATTACCATGAATTTCGATTTTCTCTTAATGTTGAAACCATGGCTCCTCGGTTGTATTTGCATCCAATCAAAATTTGAATTTAGATTGAAATTTGACATTTTTTTCATTATTTTCTGATTTCACGTGGTGCGCCTGAACACTTTGGCTCGCCCTGAAGTGGTGTGTACTATGTTGTGTTAGAAAATCAAGATCACAGAGAAATAAAAAAAAATGCGGAAATAAAGCACAAAAGATACATAATAAAGTAGAGACACATATATACGTGGTTCACCCAGTGTTGGCTACGCCC
The DNA here is from genome assembly GCA_000966675.3 of Picea glauca. Lineage (NCBI taxonomy): Eukaryota > Viridiplantae > Streptophyta > Pinopsida > Pinales > Pinaceae > Picea > Picea glauca. Next base: position 156,441 of record JZKD02S2200486.1, read on the forward strand.
ACCAGAGAAATTTCCAGGTCCTTCCTTTATTATTATCCAAGAAATGAATGGATACAAACTACAACACACGTAATGTAACTTCCTCTTCTTTCTCTCACAATATCCTCTCTCAAAATACAATATTCACAATGATCCATAGATGCAATATGTTTCACTCATAAAAGAGGGTTTCCTTCCAAGGAAAAAATCCCTAACATAACTTCTACCATAATATTTGCGACCTTATAATGAACGGTCCAGATTTACTATGAAATTACAATGTGCATTTACAAGGAAATTTTTACCTCAAGGGAATATCCCCTGAACCCCCATCGAGGAACGTTGTCCCCTGAAATCCCACCGGGGGCCTGCTTGCCCATAGACCACCTAGCCAGGGGGATAGGCCGCCCAGCCCCCGTAGGGGGGTAACCCCCCCTGTACTCCCCCACATGGAGGAGTGTAAATTATTCTTGGGTGTAAAGTCTTCATGGGGTATAACCAAGGCTAAAAACAAATAACTTTGAATCAGAAAGATAATCATGCTCCACAACCAACGATATCCCACTTATATACTGAACTCAACAACTCCATCACTATTGTATCTGCTAGACTATGATCCTTATTTGACTTGGAACATTTCTCATATTCATCTTCATTCTTGAAGACGAACTAAAACTGAGTAGGAACTTAGTTTCTCCCTGGTTACTCCCTTTGTTAACATGCATGCATGATTCTGGCTAATGTGTATCTTTTCCAACCTCAAATGTCCATCTTCCAAGATGGATCGTATGAAATGGCAACTGATATTTATATGATTAGTCTTCAAATGGAAGGATGAGTTCTTTGCAATATGAATGGCACTCTCACTGTCATAGTACAATATCCTATTCTCCTACTTCTTTCCCAATTCCTCCGTAAACCTCTGCAACCAAATCATTTTTTTATTGGCCTTTGTAGAAGCAGCATACTCTACTTCTGTTGTTGAAAGTGCATCAACCTTTTGTAGTTTCAAAATTCAACTTATTCTTGTTCCACCTATAGTAAAAACATACCCTGTGGTGATCCTCCTGCTATCTTTATCACCTTCAATATTTGAATCAACATATCCCTATAGAATAGTGTCTAAAACTTCAAAACATAATGCATGAGTAGTAGTACCTCTCAAATACCTGAGAATCTGCTTTACTGCCTCCCAATGCTCTTTACCTGGATTTTTCATATACCTTCTCACAATTCCCACTGCATGTGCAATATATGGTCTTGTGAAAACCATCGCATACATAAATCTACCAATTGTTGATGAATAAGGGACCTTGGACATGTATTCTATCTCCTCCTATGTTATGGGACACATTTCCTTAGTTAATTTAAAATGGTTGGCCAAAGGTGTACTAACTGGTTTTGCATTTTTCATTCTAAACCTCTCCAACACCTTCTCTATGTACTCACTCTGAGATAATGTCAATTTGTGATTTTTCCTGTCTCTTGTTATTCTCATACCAAGAATTTTATTTGCAACACCCAAATCCTTCATCGCAAATGAATTAGCTAATTTCTTCTTGAGAAAATTTATATCCTGCATATTAGACCCTGCAACAAGCATGCCATCTACATACAATAGCAAGATAATATAACTTCCATTTTCTAGCCTTTTAAAATAAACATAGTGATTATAATGACATCTACTATAACCTTGTTTTTTCATAAACCTGTCAAACTTCAAATACCACTTCCTTAGATATTTCTTTAGGCCATACAAGCTCTTCTTCAACCTGCATACCGAATTCTCCTTCCCTTTGACCTCATACACCTGTGGTTGCTGCATATAAATCTCTTCCTCCAAATCCCCATAAAAAAAAGTTGTTTTAACATCTAATTGTTCAAGATGTAGATCTTCTAATGCCACAAGACTTAAAATAGTCCTAATTGAAGTCATTTTAACAACAGGAGAAAATATTTAATCAAAATCTATACCTTTATTTTGTGCAAACCCCTTTACAACAAGTCTAGCCTTGTACCACTTCTTTCCTCCATCTTCTTCCTTCAACTTGTAAACCCATTTATTCTTTAATTCTCTTTTTCCTACAGGGAACTGAATCAAATCCCAAGTCTAGTTATTTATCAGGGAATCCATTTCCTCTTTCATTCCTTTATCCCACTTGTTTTTGGTTTCTACCTGCATTTCCTCTTCATAACATTTTGGTTCACCAGAATTAGTCAACAATCAATAATAAATTGAAGGAGAGTATTGTTCAGGGGGTCTTATTAAACTGACAGATCTTGTAAAAATACTTGCAGGATTTTGAGGTACCTGCTACTCCTGTTGTCGTACATTTTGATTTTATGGCTCCTTTGGAATTTGTTTTTCAGTGATCTCATCAAGTACTGTGTATTCTGGTTTTTCTTTTTCTTTTATCTTTTCCTGCAACTAATCTTTGTACATGACCTTCTCATTGAATATGACATCTCTACTCCTAATGATTTTGTGATTTTCATAATCCCATAAGTGATAACCAAAATCATTAACACTGTATCTAATAAAGGTACATGTCTTGGACTTTTCCTCAATATTTGTTCTATTTTCTTTATCAATATGGAAAAATGCTTCACAACTAAAAGTCTCAAAAAAATAATATTTTACCTTTTCACCTGTCCATGACTCCTATGGAATTCCACAATCCAAAGAGCTTGAAGGTCCTCTATTTATTAAGTAAACAACAATATCTACAACATCTTCCCAGAACTGTAAGGGCAGACCAACATGCAGTTTCATACTCCTTGCACACTCCATGATTGTCATGTTCATCCTTTCTGACACACCATTTTATTGTGGTGTTCCTGGAACTGTCTTCTCTCCAAAAATCCCATGGTATGAACAATAATCATCAAACTCCTTGCTAAAATATTCACCTTGTAACAATCCCCCCTGACCAACCTGAGGTCGGGGTACACCACTCTAGAGCAACCACTCATGCTCTGACGCTAGTTGGTAACATTTCCATCCATGAGGTCGGCCATGCTACTCTAGGGAATACTTTCATTCCCATACTCTAGAACATACTGTAGCATACCCAGTAGTCAACTAAGCAATGCCACCTAAATTTACTCTTTAGACTGCAAACAACCAAAACATATACATACAACACTCTTGCGGAAGATTTACATCTAAACATAAACAAACCATTACTTTCTGTAACATACAATTTTTATATTAAAATAACAATAATTACCGATATGCATCATTTACAGGAAATTACCCATAAGCACATAAGAAATCATAGTCACATATGTAACATAGGCATGCAAATAACAAAACAACATATCCATATATCACACAATTGGTACTTATCTTAGAAATACTGTCACCAACTTCTTATAGACTATCCATGAACCTCCAAACCATAGACTACATTGTTCATCACTCTCAACAGTGAATCACCCTCGAGCTGGGACTGAACTCCACCCAATGTAAATGGATTCCTATCTAGGCTAAGGCTCATGGACAATAGGAAAGACTCTGTCTCAGGTTCTCACTCAACTAACAACCTATATCCTCTCATTCCTCACATTCCTGTCCCACCCAAGGAAGTGTGCCCCTTCTCTGCTCAACAGTCCCTCGGCTACCCCACTTCCTTTCCAGGGATTCAGCAACAGGCTGGACCAGAAGTCTCAGAGCACTGTAGTTGTAGTTTAGCACCTACGAAAATCAATCCCTAGTAATTCTCTCACTCATAGAAATTCTCACGGGCCTGACAACCTGCTTCTTCAATCCCGCTCCAAGCTAACCAGGTACACCAACCAAAAGGGATGGGGAAATAGGGTTCCAAAAGGTGAAATGGTTGTCTCAAGGATAACAAAATGTATGAGTGAAATGGTCATGGAATCATTGACTGGATAACTGAGTGTGTTTTTGGAATCACTCTAAACTCTCTATCAAAATGATGGTCAACCTGATGGTTCCTCCCCCCCTGTGTTTTTCCGTTCGTAAGGTCTCCCTCCCGAATAATCCCCATTGAGATAAGTTTCCCCATGATATGAATGCATGTCCCCAACTTGACACTTGTCATATCAGAAGTTAATTTTGTCCACTTTCCCCAACTTTAGAACTTAGGATAAAATAATTATCCATACTTTATGTTTTAGGAAATATTAATATAATATTCCTTGACTTTTGGCCCTCCCTTTCCCTAACTGGTGAAGTTCATTCCCCCATCTCTTTTATCATGGTCGGTCTACGTGCAGTGATGTATTTTATATTAGTCATGAGTCATGTACAAAGTAGACGCATTGGCCCTTGACATCTAGGGGCGTTGGGCTAAGTCCAAGACATAGTCATTTCAGCTTATAATACTGGCTCACTAGCCTATAATGCATATTATATACACAAAGGTTCACTAACCTTAATATTGTGCTCACTTAGTTACCGCGTGTTGTATCCTCTGTCTTTAAGGTTGCGCGCACCTTAGTTACTGCGCGAGGTATTCAAAAATGTGCACATTACATCCCTTTACTGTGAAGTATATGCGCGCACCATGCCATGAAAGGTGTATTACAAAAATGATGTCTAAACAACTCGCTAGCTTAAATATACTTGGATTATATTTACATTTGGGTTCAGCCGAGGGATATTACAATCTCCTCCCCTTATTTATGCACTGTCCTCAGTGCATCATGTACCCATATACAACAAAATTCTCAAAATTCTTCAAAAAGATGCGGGTACTCTGCCTACATTGCATCCTCATGCTCCCAAGTAGTGTCTTCAGGTCCGTACCAGGTCCATTGGACCTTTACAAGCCCTATGGATTGATTCCAGAGTTGTTTTATTTTTCGATCCAGGATGCACACCGGATGCACTTGGAAAGCGCCTTCTTGCTCCACCTGAATAACATTCCAATCAATAACATGATTAGCATCAGGTATATATTTCTTTAGCAATGATACATGGAAGACATTATGAACAAACATAGATGCAGGTAATGCAATCATATAAGCAACTGGACCAATCTTCTCTAGGATTTCAAATGGTCCACAAAATCTGGCTGCTAACTTGGCACAACTTCCCATCTTCAGGGAGCTCCTGTTAGCTTTCACTTTCAGGAAAACATGATCACCCACTTTGAATTCTATGTGGATTCTATTTTTTCAGCATAGCTTTTCTATTGTCTTGGGCAACTTTCAAATTCTGCTTAATTTTTAACATTTGGTCCTCCATCTCCTTGAGCAATTCTGGCCCGACTACTGTTCTATCAGCTGGATTATCCCATCTTACTGGAGTATTTCACCTTCTGCCATAAAGTGCTTCAAATGGGCTCACTTTCAATGATGCATGATACCCATTGTTATAAGCAAATTCTACCAAGTGTAGGTTGTCTTCCCATTTTAATGGTTTATCCATCACATACATTCTCAACATATATTCTATCAATCTATTCACTCTTTCTGTCTATCCATCAGACTCAGGATGGTAAGTTGTACTAAAGTTCAGATTCATTCTAAATCCTTTGAACAATTCTTTCCAAAAATTCGAGGTGAATTTCAGGTCTTTGTCAGACACAATCGTTTTAGGAATTCCGTGCAATCGTGCCACTTCCTTCATGAAAATATCAACGGCATTTGTTGCCTTGTGAGTAGTTTTTAGTGGAATGAAATGGGCATATTTTGTAAGATTGTATACCACTACCATAATTGAATCATGTATATTGCCTATTCTGGGCAATCCCATAATAAAATCCATTGTCACCACTTCCCACTTCCATTCAGGAATGGGCAAAGGTTGCAGCAATCCTGCTGGGTGCCTATGCTCTGTTTTAACTTTTTGGCATTCCATACACCTAGCGATGTATTCTACAATTTCTCTCTTCATACCTAGCCAAAAGTATTGGCTCTTGAGCACTATTACAATTTTCTGATATTCGGTGTGCCCTGCATAAGGAGCATTATGCATATCACGCAAAATTATACGTTTCAAGTCCTGTACATTTGGTACAAAAATTTTGTTCTTGTGAAATAGTATTCCATCTACTCCCAACTTATAAATATCCATCTTCCGAAGTATCTTACCCTGTTGTAGCATTGCTACCAATTCTCTGTACTGCAGATTTGTATTTGTAGCCTCCAAAAATTTTCTTTTAACATCAGTTTGGTACATGCTGATGGCTGTAGCACATAGTTCATGCACCCTCCTGCTGAGTTCATCAACCACTTTATTTTCTTTCCCTTTTATATGCTTTATATCAAAGTTATATTCGCTTAGAAATTATAACCATCTGCTTTGTCTAGCATTTAGATTTGGCTAATCAAATAAATATTTCAAACCATTGTGGTATGTTCTTAGCTCAAACCTTTTCCCCATGAGGTAGTGTCTCCATTTCCTCAGGGCATGCACTATGGCTTCCAACTCCAAATCATGAGTGGCATAGTTTCTTTCATGCTCCTTCAACTTCCTTGATTCATAACATATCACAAATCCATCTTGATTGAGGACTCCACTCAATCCTTCATTACATGCATATGTGCATACAATGAAATCTTCATTTGGGTCTACGATCCTTAGTATTGGAGAACTTGTCAATAATTGGAGAACTTGTCAATAATTGGAGCACTTGTCAATAATTGGAGCACTTGTGCATACAATGAAATCTTCATTTAGGTCTACGATCCTTAGTATTGGAGCACTTGTCAATATTTGGAGCACTTGTGCATACAATGAAATCTTCATTTGGGTCTACGATCCTTAGTATTGGAGCACTTGTCAATAAATGTTTCAAATGTTGGAAACTCCTTTCACAGTTCGTCGTCCACTGAAACTTCATACCTTTCCTTTGCAAGGAAGTGATTGGGTGTGCTATCTTCGAGAATCCTCCAATGAATCTCCTGTAATAACTTGCAAGGCCCGTGAAATATCAGACCTATGTCACATTCTTTGGTGCTGACCATTCTCTAATGGCTTCTACCTTTTCAGGGTCCACTATTATCCCATCTTTTGAGATGATATGCCCCAAATAATGAATTTTTTTCTGATAAAATGAGTACTTGCTCAATTTGGCATACAATTGATGCTCCCTTAATACTTGCAACACCATCCTCAAATGATGTTCATGATCTTCTTCTGACTTGGAATATATAAGAATGTCATCCAAAAAGACAATGACAAACTTGTCCAAATACTCTCAGAAAACACCATTCATTAAGCACATGAAAACAACTGGTGCATTTGACAATCCAAACGGTACCGTCATGAAATCATAATGACCATACCTTGTCCTGAAGGTGTTCTTTCTAATATATTCTTCTTTAATTCTTACCTGATGGTATCCTGATCTGAGATCTATCTTTGAAAATATCCTTGCATCCTTCTATTGATCAAAGAGGTCATCAATCCTTGGTAGAGGATATTTGTTCTTAACAATCACTTTATTCAATTGTCTTAAGTCAATGCACAATATTAATGTTCCATCTTTCTTTTTCACAAAAAAGACTGGGGCACCCCAAGGTGATACACTTGGGCGTATATACCCCTTCTTCAAAAGTTCTTCAAGTTGCATTTGCAACTCCTTCAATTCTGGTGTACTCATTATGTAAGGAGTCTTTGATACTGGCGCTGCCCCAGGCATCAAATCTATAGAGAAATCAATGTCTCTCCTTGGGGGTAGTCCTAGTACTTCCTTGAATACATCTTCAAATTCCTTCAGGAATACATAATTCTCCAAATTTGGCACCTTGTCTTTAGGTGTCTCCTCCATACGAGATGCAAATATTTGAAATCCTCTTCTATAACATTTCTTCAGTTGTAATGATGAAATTTCTCTAATGGTTACTGCCTTGGGAATTCCCTACACTTTCCTTTGGTTCCCTTCTTCATGCAAGCAAGTGAATGCTTTGTTATGACAATCCAATAGATCATGATGTGGGTCCAACCAATCCATCCCAATTAAACAGTCATAGGAACCTAAGGGTAAGATGTTCAAATCTGCCCTAGTATTTAGTCCATTCATGTCTATCAGGCATGACTTAACCATCTCATTAACTTTTCTTCTGGCTCCTGTATCTAGTTGCACCAACCAAGATTTCCCATGCTTACTTCTTGGTAAATGCAAACTTTCCACCATCGTTGGGTCTATATAACTATGGCTAGCTCCTGAATCAATTAAAATAGCAAGGGTTTGGTTGTTGATCATACCTTCTACTTCAATCATGTGGTACTAATACTCTGCTTGCTTGTTGTCCAGGGCTGCATAAATCCTTGGCACATTTATGCCCATGTCCTCTACTGTATTAGCTCATTGTACATTGTGAACAGTCGTACCTTTTTCGCCTCTATGAGGACAATCTATGAACCTATGGTCTCCTTTACAACCCCGACACTGCATAGGTGGCTATCTTGGTCCTCGACTCCCTATGTTAATCACTCTAGTTTCCTTATGCATTTGCTGCCATTGTGGATTATTTCTGAAGAATGGTGGCTTAGCTCCCTTCCTCCTTTGATCCATCTTGAATTTCTTATTGTCTTCCCAAGACTTTTGGAAAGATGGTCTTGCTTTCAGCTGGTCATGTAAGCATTTATCTCTCCTTATGGTCTCTTATAATGTCTTGGGATCATCATACTGTATTTTTTCACTGATGAACGATGGAAATCCACTTAAGTATAGTTGAATCTCGACTGTCTCATCCTTAATGAAAGAGACATATTTCACCAGTTCCATAAACCTTCTCTCATATTCCTCAATGGTCATACTTCCAAGCTTAAGTTCAAAGAACTCTTTCATTTTCTTGTCATAGTATCTCTTGGTCAAGTATTTCTTCTCAAAATACTTCTTGAATTCTCTCCAAGTAACACTTTTCTCTACAATGTGTTGTACTTGCACAAGTTGATCCCACCACATGGAGGCCTTTCCTTTGAGTTGATAGATAGCGATTCTACCTTCAACATGGGAAGAATAATTATGCAATTGAAAATACTTCCTCATGCCTATCAACTATGTTTTGGTATCTTCATCCTTCATGTGCTCACCATCAAATGTAGGAGGTTTGATTTTTTTCATTTCTCCTCGCAACTCATCCATCCCAGATCTTTTATACCTCATGGAAGGGGATAAACTTGAGTTGTTTCCTTCTCTCTTATGGGAATGTCTATGGCAATGATGGTGATGCCTACTAGCACTTTTTACTTCTCCCTTCTCCTCTAAATATTTGTGACTCTCAGATCTACTTGAATTACTCTCCTAAACCAATTTCTTCTCTATTTTATTCAAACCTTCCAATAGCTTCATGTTGAAGTCATCCTGTTGCTCTTTGGCTTTCATAAGCCATTCATTATCATCTTTATGGCTTTGGAAATCCTTCTGCAAATTCTTAATGGTCTCAGCCATATTCATATCTTCATTCCTTTCTTCTCAATGTTCGTTGGAGTTCATTCCTTCCATGCCCAATTGGACATCCATCCCTCTACTCTTCTCTAGATGATTGTAATTCCCCTATGCCTCTTCCATTCCTACGGACCCTGCACTAGTCTGACCTAACTGAGTTGTTGTTAATTCTTCAAAACGTGAATCCATCGAAACTAATCAGACTAACAAATCAACAATTCATGAGAATATGCACCATTTCGATACAATATACACATCAACATTATCACTCCCAGTTTCCTAGTGTTATCACCATGACAATTCTAGATAAGACCAAAGTCTCAAGAATGTTGATGCGCAGTGCCTTCCGAGATACACTTGCACAAGAAGGTGGTTTTGTCGAAACCACTTTCGCCAAGACGTGGTATTACATGTCTCAACATGTCAAATCCACCACTCGTGGAGCAGGCGACAGCTAGTCAGATCACCCTGTTTCATTCGTTCGGTACTTTGTGGCCATGTGATGTCAGCTGAATGTCACCATGTAATGAACTCAAAAGATAATCATTTGAAATGGATTGTCTGAGCATGGAAACCCAACGCTCTTTGTACGTAATATGTTTGCGCTTCATAAATAGAGTTCTATAATTACTACCCCCCAAGTATGAAGATATCTGTGTATCCATAATCGCAGTATTCTTCAATCTGCTCGACTTCTTACTCTTTGTAGAGACACATTTCGGTATTCTCAACCTGAGATACATGGACAAAGCTAAGTTGACTGAGACTGGTTATTCGAGCAACATGCTAGGCTTTCTCATGAATAACGAGGAAAGGGTCCTTGCACACCTTCTAGTAAATAAGTTCCACATAGATCTGGTTATAGAATTGTGATTGGAAGTCAGACTAAATCCCACTATAAAGGATTTAGTCATCAACAGACCAGCTGTTAAGAATAAAAGGAGTAAGTGGCATAAGAAGGAGGAATCTACGGTTGAAGCGGCCGAAAGTGTTGGAGAAAATCAACTGGTCTGGTTAGACTCTTCTTTAAAGGTGGAGATCGCTAAGATGAAGTAAGTCTTAAACTAAGCATGTCTCAGTGAATTTTGAACAGTCGGTAGCAGAGTTAAAGAGTACAAGAGATAATAGGCATGTTTTTCAATGACCCTTTTTACAACAGGCTAATTGCTATCATCACCCTTTTGTAATTTTGTGATTAATATGATTACATAAATACAAAAATGGATTTTTAAACTATTTTATTACAATTTCTATTTGGTGATGTTATGACTCTTGTTTTCTTTTATAATAGTTTTTATTGTAATATTATATTTTATTTTCATCTGTCTAAATCGGAAGAAATTAAATTTGAAATTAATGCTTCAATAGGGTTATGTGTTTATTTTTCTTTTATTATTATGCAATTTAAACTCAGACTCCTCACCTTCTAAGTGACTTCGCATGCATTAACTTGACCTGTTCATTTATATTATCGTACATAGCAATATTACAAGGTAAATGCTTCTCCACGCACCTAAATATACTGTGCATTTCTTCTTCGTCATACTGACTACTTACGCGCACTATTCTGGTGTTGTGTGCCAATATCCATTGTGCACAGTTATGATACTGTGCATCAATATTCTACATGCATTTTCTTCCTAAGCATGCACCATGTCAAGTTTAACATATTCCTTTGTGCTCAAATATCTACGCACACTATTGAATACACTGTCATGAAACAACTGTTACTCGTACTTATGCATGTACTAACAAAACTCCTCTGCGTTAAGCATTACTTGTGCACCCCATGTGCACCTTACTATGTGTGTGCTTATCGCGCAAGGATAATTTCAGCATGTGCATCTACACATAATAATCTTTCGCGTGACGCTACAATTTATTGCACACACTGGCATGCCATGGTTTCCCGCATGGTGCCAAATTTACCACGTGCGCCAATATGCCAAACTTTTCCAAGGAAATTTTATGACTCTAATTCTGGTCACTTTGAAGTTACTTTTCTATGAATATTCACTTCGATTGCACCCTTCTGGTCCATCCAAGCTCTGTGTTGAACTTAGTCTCTGATACCATGCTGTAACGATCCCCCCCCGACCAACCTGAGGCTGGGGTACACCACTCCAGAGAAGCCACTCATGCTCTGACACCAATCAATAACATTTCCAGCCATGAGGCTAGCCATGCTACTCTAGGGAACACTTTCGTTCCCATATTGCGGAACATACAGTAGCATACCCAGTAGTCAACTAAGCAATGCCACCTAAATTTAATCTTTAGACTGCATGCAACTAAAACATATACATACAACACGCTCACGAAAGATTTAAATCTAAACATAAAAAAACCATTACTTTATGTAACATACGATTTTTATATTAAAATAACAGTAATTACCGATATGCATCATTTACAGGAAATTACCCATAAGCACATGTTAGGACCACATATTGTACCCTTTTTGCCCATACTTTTTGCCATTATTATACCCTTCATCACCTGTATTTTGACTTATACTATCATTTCACCTGATCATTCCAAGGTACAC
>JZKD02S2200486.1:168345-178871 GCA_000966675.3 Picea glauca
GAGCATATATAGTGCGCAGCTATCTTTGAAACAAAAGACTTCCCTGGGTTGATAATTTATGTTTCACTTGGTTGTTTGAAATTAATTAAGCAATTATAGTGACCAACAACACACAAGCAATCATAGTCACATATGTAACATAGGCATGCAAATAACAAAACAACATATCCATATATCACACAATTGGTACTTATCTTAGAAAGACTATCACCAACTTCTTACAGAGCGTCCACGAACCTCCCAACCATAGACTACATTGTTCATCACTCTCAACAGTGAATCACCCCCGAGATGGGACTAAACTCCACCCAAGGTAAAGGGATTCCTATCCAGGCTAAGGCTCATGGACAACAGGAAAGCCTCCATCTCAGGTGTTCCCTCAACTAACAACCTACAACCTCTCATTCCCCACATGCCTATCCCACCCAAGGAAGTGTGTCCCTTCTCTTCTCAACAGTCCCTCGACTGCCCCACTTCCCTTCCAAGGCTTCAGCAACAACCTGGACCAGAAGTCTCAGAGTGTTGTAGCTATAGTTTATCACCTATGGAAATCAATCCCCATCAATTCTCTCACTCAGAGAACTACTCATGAGCTTTACAACTTGCTTCTTCAATCCTGCTCCAAGATAACCAGGTACACCAACCAAAAGGGATGGGGAAACAGGCTTCTGAAAGGTGAAATGGCGGTCTCAAGGATAACAGAATGTATGAGTGAAATGGTCTTGGAGTCATCGACTGGATAACTGAGTGTGTTTTTGGAATCACTATGAACTCTTTGTCAAAATGATGGTCAGCCTGATGGTTTCCCCCCCTGTGTTTTTTCGTTCGTAAGGTCTCCCTCCCGAATAATACCCACTGAGCTAAGTTTCAGCACGATATGAATGCATGTCCCCAACTTGACACTTGTCATATCGGAAGTTACTTTTGTCCACTTGTCCCCAAATTTAGAACTTAGGATAAACTAATTATCCTTACTTTATGTTTTAGGAAATATTATTATAATATTCCTTGACTTTTGGCCCTCCCTTTCCCTAACTGGTGAAGTTCAGTCCCCCATCTCTTTTATCGTGGTCGGTTTGTGCACAGTGATGTATTTTATATTAGTCATGAGTCATGTACAAAGTAGGCGCATTGGCCCTTGACATCTAGGCATGCTGGCCTAAGTCCAAGACATAAGCATTCTGGCTTATAATACTGGCTCACCAGACTATAATGTATATTATATACACAAAGGTTCACTGACCTTAATATTGCATACACTTAGTTACTGCGCATTGTATCCTCTATCTTTAAGGTTGTGTGCACCTTAGTTACTGCACGCGACATTCAGAAATGTGCACATTACATCCCTTTAATGCGCAATATATGCGTGCACCATGCCATGAAAGGTGTATTACAAAAATGATGTCTAAACAACTCACTAGCTTAAGGATACTTGGATTATATTTACATTTGGGTTCAGCCGAGGGATATTACACACCTCCATTTTCTGATCTAAGACACTTCAACCTTTTTCCTGTATCATTCTCAACCAAAGTTTTCCATTTCTTAAAAGTATCAAAAACATCATATTTTTGTTGAATGCAATAAACCCAAGTTTTTCTAGTTGCATCATCAATAAAAGTAACATAATAACTAGAGACACCAAGAGATGATACATGATCTAGTCCCCATGCATCTGTATGCACAAGCTCTAACCTTTCACTCTTATTTTCTTTTCTAACTCCAAGAAATCTGTCTCTCTTCTGTTTTCCATAAACACAATTCTCAGAGAAATCCAAATCAATTTGTTTAAGATCTAGAAACAAATTTATTTTGTGAAGTATCTCTAACCCCTTCTCACTCATCTGCCCAAGCCTATGATGCCACAATGTTGTATCCACTCCTGTAGAAGATAAAGAGATAGAAGAGTCAATATTACCACCACATAAATACAATGTGCCTACCTTCTCTCCTTTTTCTATCACCAATGATCCTTTGGTGAACTTCCATACCTTATCTATAAATATGTATATACAACCTTGAATTTCCAACTTCCCTATTGAAATTAGATTTTTCCTTAGATATGGAACATGTCTTACCTCTTTCAACAACCATTGGTTTCCATTGCTTTTCTTTATTTTTACCTTTCCCATTCCAACAATTTTGCATGTTGCATCATCACCCAAATGAACCTGTCCAAAATCACCTTGAACATAATCTTGAAATTGTTTCCTATGGGGTGTGGAATGAAATGAAGCCCATGAATCTACTACCCAAGACTAAAAAATATTATCTATAGAAAGAATCAAATCATCTTGTAACACATCACCTGTTACATTTGCTTCCTGATTTTTCTCTTGATGTCCATCTCTTTGTTTCTTTGGAGCTCTGTAGTTGTTCTTCAAATGTCCTTTCTTTCCACAATTCCAACACTCTATCTTTCCAATTCTGGATTTGGATCTTCCCTTGTTAGAATTCCTGTGGTTCCCTGAGCCCTTTCCTCTATCCTTTTGTCTTCCGTTGTTTTCCATGTTTAATGCATTACTCGATGTCTCACCTACACTTTTACATCACATTTCATCATTAAGTATAACACCAACAACATCATCAAATTTTAAATTATTTGAACCAGAGATAGAGTAACTTATAGCCATGACCAAGCCATTCCAACTTTCTTGAAATGAGAACAATATTAAAAGAGCCATGACCTCATCATCAAAGTCCACTTTTACAGAACTTAGTTGATTAGTAACCACATTAAATTCATTAAATGATCTGTAACAGACCCACCTTCTGACATCTTCATTATAAATACCTTATTGGACACTGAGGGTTTTTCATATAGTTTAGAAAATGCATCCATAAGCTCATTCATTGTCGTTTATTTCGAAATATTGAAAGACATTGATGTTGCTAGTCTCATCCACATCGTTCATAGTTCCTTTCTGTTAAGAACCTTCGATTCTTCGTCCTTCATGGATGTTGGCTTCTTTGCTATTCCACCCAATGGTAGGAATAGATCCTTCTGATATAAATAATCTTCCATCTGCATCTTCCATAATTGGTAGTTTTGGTCGTTAAATTTCTCAACCCTAAACTTTCCATATTCCACCATTGCTCCCACTCGAACCAGGAACCCTCTTTTCCTATGAGTTACCTTTCGCAATAATACCAGTTGTTAGAAAAACAAGATCCAAGAGAAATAAAATAAAACAAATGAGGAAAATAAAACATAGAATATACACAATACAATAGAGACATAGATATATGTGGTTCACCCAGTGTGGGCTACGTCCACCAGAGAAAGTTTCAGTTCCTTCCTTTATTATTATCAAACAAATGAAGGGATACAACCTACATCACACTCGCTGTAACTTCCTCTTCTTTCTTTCACAATATCCTCTCTCAGAACACAATATTCACAATGATCCATATCCACAATATATTTCCCTCATAAAACAGGGTTTCCTTCTAGGGAAAAAAACCCTAACATAACTTTATTTGTCATATCTGTGACCTTATAATGAACGGTATAGATTTACTATGAAATTAAAATATGCATTTACAAGGAAATTTGTGCTTTGGGGGCTTCGCCCGCTAACCTCCAATAGGGAACACTTTTCCCTGAACTGTTATGACCCAAGAGGGGCATATATATGGATAAATGTATATGATATGACCCCAAGGGGGGGGGGGGGGGGTGATAGGGGCCTAAATGTACATGTAATGGGTAAATACATATGTAATAGGGTCAACCTAGTGATAAAGGGGCCTCATGTGGAAGTGTGAATAGTTATATATAAGAGATCATGTATTCATTATTGAGAGGGAATTGTGAAGTATGAATGGTATTTGGTTAATTTGGAGGGGGTTCCCATACTCTTTAAGAAGTTATTGTGTAACTTATATATATTGGAGTTGTGATCCACATTGAAATTCTGTGCATGGTGTGTACTTTTGTAATTTTATGATATTTTGGGTATTAATATCATATATGCCCCTCTTGGGTCATAATAAGTGAAGTTTGTGTACTTTAGGGACAAGATTGGCATGGTCTAGAAGGACATCCCTAGTAAGAGGGAGTGATGAGTTATAGATGTGACTCCAGGGATAACAACAATAATGGGTATTCATTCATGGGAAAGTTATTGATTTTGGAAACAATCAACATGACCTCGCATAAGTTCAACAAATTCCAAGCCTTCAAGGATGGCGCGTTTTCCTATATTTTCAAGATGGAGGGCCAACCTGTGTGGTTGGAGGTGTTTCTTAGCCTTGATCTATACGGGTAGTGTGTGTGCACTACATCGACTAAACCTTTTTGTTAGATGCCCATATTATGTGTGAGATGGATGCCTAGTGTTCCAACCAGAAGGACTAGCCTTAGGAATATATGTCATATTTTGTGTGATATGGCGAGTTTTCTAGTTCTGTATGAACTAGATGTCAGATTCTGTGTGAGCCAACAAGTTTCCTAGTTTTGTATGGGATAGTTTTCCAGAGTTTGTGTGAGATAGACATATTTGACAGTTGCCCAGAATCCGCAAGGATTGGGTATTATCACATTTATGTGTGTGAACTGGCTCAAACTGAACAGTTTCCCAGACTCTGTAAAGATTGGGTAATATCTTAGTTCTATGTGTGAACTAGTTCAAACTAAATAATTACCCAAACTCCATAAGGCTTGGGTAGTAGTGTAGTTTTGTGTGTGAACTGGCTCAAACTAAATAGTTTCCCAGACTTCGTAAGGATTGGGTAGTAGCATAGTTCTGTGTGTGAACTGGCTCAAACTAAATAGTTACCCAGACTCCGTAAGGATTGGGTAGTAGCGTAATTCTGTGTGAACTGGCTAGTTTCCTAGATTTGAGTGATCTAAATGAAGTCCTGTAATGACATAAGGTTAGAAAAGATGCCTATACCCATAAGGTCTGAGAGGACGATGAGGTTGTTCCCACTATATAGATGCTACATGCGTTGATGAGGCCCCAGATGCATGACTGTGATATGACCATCATATAGTCTATGTGTGACTATGATAGAGCCAGTGTATGTCCATGATGGTGATTGTGATGTATCAATTCATCAGATAGTCTATGTGTGACTATGATAGAGCTTGTTTTGATATGATGGTGATACTTGTGACATGATTTTTTTGATCATGAGATATCATGTGTGGTTGTAGTGATGCTACCTGTAGACTAGTCTACAAGACCATGTGATTGGTGGTAGTCTTGTACATGCCATGTGTAATGGATGGATGTGATTGACACTAATAGATGAGGAACATCATGGATAATACCTTCCTAGATAAGAGGGAGTGTTGATGTTAAAAAACTTATAGTGATGTATAGATTCATGGAAAGTCAACCAGTAAATGGTCCAAAGTACATATGCATACATAAATAGTATTGAAGATCATGCCAGATGAATACCTTCCTTGCTAAGAGGGAGTGTTGAAGTATTATGTTGTTGCAGAAGATATTCTTATTGTATTTGATCAAGTCAAAACCCTAAAATAATATTTCTAAAGTATATTTTCAATGTCGGCTTAGGAAAATAATTATTATTATATTATGTACTGAAATTGGCCCTACCAAAAAAATTCAAAGTAAATTATATTTTCCAGAAAAGATAGGTTGACGCCGTGGGAAAAGTTCATTGGAAGAATAAATATAAATAAGGTGACACCTTACTCATTTGGACATAAAAACTCACTCAGTTACAATGCAAGTTTGGTGGAGAGATGCAATTGTACTTGCAACTACAGGAGGAAGGATAAGGAACATTTCTTGGTCTTGGTTGGTATCTCTCTCATGCGCTACCTTGCTAAGGTAATTCACTAGGGTTTGGATTGTGCCTTCGTGTATCTTTTGGTGTATGTTTGGGTATAATACTTGGTGTATATTATGGTGACAAGGCACAAGTGTAGTAGCAAGGTTTACCTTGAGTAGAAGGGCTATATGGGACATTTATCTTTGAGAGAACATTGTATTTACATTGTACTTGTTTGATGAATCTATACTAAAGAAGTTCTACTAGGTTTTCTTCCCTGAGACGGTTTCCTAGGATAGATCTCTATTTTTTGTGCTAGGGGGTGGAACATGTTGGTGCCTATGGTTGGGTGACGATGATGTAGCATCGTCTATGGAAAAAAAATCACATAAAAGTAGTTAAATTTCTATGGTAAATCTAACCCTAACTAGTTTTCGGAAAAATTAGGAAAAGAGTCTTAGCTGGTTTCCAACTCCCAAGTTTCAAGAATCAAAGAGATTAATTTTTGGAAATTGTCACCAACATATTTCCTAATGGAAGCTAATAAAATTAGCATCACTTTCAATATCAAGCTCAAATCTAGTTTATATTCCAAAGTCTTCAATGGTTTTATAGTGGTGATGGGATTGGAAAACAAAGCTAGTGACATCAAGGAACTTTTTAATTCTATTAAGGTTTCCTTCAAAATTTCAATCTCATTTTATAAATATCCAATTCAAAATTTTAAGGTTTTCCTTGTGGCCTCATGGAATTCCACGACTTTAGAGGGTGAACCCCCCTAAAAATCAAGTTCTGAATTCCACTTCTCATTATTATTTTTATTCTTTGAATTTACTTTTTCAATAATTAATTTTATTGAGTTTTTATTGAATACAAAACAATGCAAGGTAAGGGACTCTTCTTCAAATATAATCATTTCTTGTGTAGTGTAATGTCCCCTTCGTTACGACTACAAGAAAAAAAAAAAGTGCTATTTTTTGTTTTGTTTTTAGGAGTTAAGAGGCAAGAGGCGATGACGACAACAGTTTAACCACACCAATGACGACTAAAGAAGGCATGCAGTCCAAGAAACGGGTTACTATGACACCACGCATTGGCACAAGAGCCACTGGGTGAAACATGTGTTAAACAACAAGGATAAATGACTACCCTCCTGACACAAACATGACCATGCCTACAAGCTAAGGGGAAACATCCCCAACTCAACACAAATCCCTCGACGACCAACATCTAGAACCACTAAGGTGTGCAACCAAACACATGAGGGTGTTACAACCCAATTCCCATAGAAACTACCGCGAACCGTGCCCACAAAGGGTAGCCCAGATCTCGACCAAGTTATCCTTTGAATCTAACCCTTAGGGCGCACAATGATCTCCTCAAACAAGATCTTGTCATCGCTAGGTGATAGGCATGACAGTATTCACGACACAACCAACAGATATAGACCTTTAACCCAAGCTACCATCCACGCGCTAGGAGACCAAGTTAACCGCCAACCTCAAGACGACTAAACCCAACCCCCAAATGACAGGCCAACTAACACAAGGTGACAATCGACCATCAACAATTTTCACAACTAGCCAACGAGTTCTTAGTTCCTTAAGAGACACCTTTTATCAATGAAATCTCCCGGAATATGAAACTGATATAAATGAGTAATAATTAAAAACTTCATGCACAGGTACTGTCAATTTGAAATCTCTAGTGTGAGCACAATAATTGGGCATTTGCTTAACCCTAAATATATATATTCAAAGAGAGAGAGGGTTTAATAAAGAGAACATAGTTGGACAACTAGTGAAGGTCAATGTAAAACTAGTATCTCGCAAACAAAATTCGAGGATCTCAAGGTCATAACTCACCAAACATTCAAGAGCTTAAGTGCACAATCCCCAACATCTCTTCAAGAAATTCTGGTCAAAAATATAGTTAAATCTTTATATGTGCAAAGATAAGAAATCAAAATATCATCCCTATTACACCTTTAAAGGCTAGTCCAAAAAGGGGATAATTGGGCATAAGACAACTATACATAAATAAAAGGTTATATAAAAAGGCTAGAATTGTAGGATGGCCTACAATTCACACGCTATCAAAATCCTATTCCTCTTGCTAAACCTAAATCAATCACTACCATTATGTTAGTTCATTGTCTGTACAAAAACGTGAATCCATGAAATCAGGACCCATAGTAATTATACCGACATTCATGCCATTAAGGGTTAAATTCGCTGTCACTCAAAATTATGGTAATAAATAATAATAGTACTGTAGGACACCACAGTTGGTCAAAACTCGTGGCCCATACCCAGTCCTGCAGTGCATTCAAATCACCCATCTAAATAGACTGTCAGCGCAGCCGTCAATTCGCTGAGTTTTAAGGTTGACCACATGCTTAGTTTTAACCTCAATCGCTGGGTAAAATATGTGACTGTCGACTGATTTTTAACACCAGACGGGCTCAATTGATTAATGGAAATCGCAGTCCAGTAGTTAAATACCACATTTGAAATTGCGCACAACTTAAAAGTAAAATTTCAAAGTGAACAAATGCAAACTACAAATTTTCGAATCGATTTCACTCTGAATCTAATAATATAATCAATTATTGGTTGCAAATATATGTGTCGTGGATGCATGTAGTGTCTCTCTTTTCTAGAAGACTGCATGAACATGACCTCTTTTTCTATAATACAGTGTTACCTCAACCAATGGACCTTATAAAATTAAAGGTTAAGAAAATAGTATGGTTTTCATTGCAGTCCATGGAATCGTAACGCAATCGTAGCATACGATTCGCCATCAAGTCAAGCATCACAAAGGGAATTCGTGGTTGACTTTGTTAAAAGTGGAAGGTAAATTGGCTAACAGAAAATTGAATTGTAGGTTAAGAATATAAGGAATGAAAAAGGTGTGTCCTACCCTTTTGCAATGGAATGAACCCCTTCGAAATTATCCATCGATGTTCCCCATCAACAGAGGTGATTCAAGAATACTCTGAAGTTCAAGCCACAGGAAAGGTGTAATAGTTTCTTGATCAACAAGAAGGAAGGAAAAATACCAATGATTTAGCTAAACAACAGTCAGGGCGTTCATGAAATTCTGGGAGCAACAAGTCGCGATTTTAAGGAAGGGAAAACAGTCATAGATGAAAAGAACCACAGGGAAAAATTCACCTTCATAAAAAATTTTAAGTGCAATGGAAATCCCTAGTCAGGTGGATGGAGTCGGACCCAAAATTCGTTCCAAAACAGGTTAAGATGCAATAAAAAATTGTTGGCCAGGTGTAAAAACTGTATATGATAAAGGTGTCACAGCAAGACATGGTTACGATTGTAGAGGCAAAGGTGTCACAGCAAAATAATGGTGACAATTCGCAGTGGTATGGTGTCATCATAGTTACAAGGTTTCAATTGTAGATTACAATCACAGAGTTACAATTTATCCAAGAACAAAACGCAGGGTAAAATTGATCCATCAAGACAAAACGCAGAGTTATAATTTATCCAAGAACAAAAACACAGGGTTAAAATTCATCCATCAAGATATAAAAATGCGGTAAAAACGAGATAGCGAAGAGATATAAACATGTCGAGTTTAAAGAACAACTTTGTCAACAATCAAATTTGTTGGGTTGAATAAACGCTTCAGGGCATGAGGCAAACCTTCAGACAAGGACAAACATAAGAGGTAGACGAATGAAAAGTGTGTCCTTTGCTCATCATCCTCGCACATAAAATCAGGGCTTGAGATCCATAGGTCTATTAAAATCGAAGTGACGACCGTAGATCAGGCTCCTGGTCGATTGCTCAGGCAAGGACTAATGAGCTAGGGACGAAAGGAAAAAAAACCACAAGGATCAAAACAATACACCACATGGTGGTCAAGTCATGCAGGGAAATGAAGGCCATGGGAGTCAATCAATCATCGAGCTAGGCTATGAAAAAATTCAGTCATCAATCTAGACCATCAGTTTACTTATCCAAATAAACATGCAGATCCAAATCATAAATCCTACAACAATCTACTGTACAAAAATGAAGAATGTGTACCTTTGCCTGATCGCCCACTCTGAGTGACGCCCCGCGTGCTCCGTGCAACTCTTGCTTGCCAACCAGAGATAATTCACTGGTACCTCCCAGCCAATTCTAGGGGTAATATTCTTCCCCCTTAGCTCCCCGAGCTGCAAAGGGGTGACACACACACTATCCAGAGATTTCAGCTAGCTCCCAGTTCGCCTCGCAAGGGGGAGCTACCACTCCTCACTGAGCTGGGCATCCAAACTCCCACAAGCTAAGTCAGTTAAGTAGATATTTCTGCAGCGTAATGTTACACAAATAGAAGAGATCCATCCTCCATCTCATCCCTTCATTATATAGACTTTCGTAGTCCCTTGCTTTCCTAAAATCTCATTTAATTAAATTTTTTAAAATTTAGTTCCTAAAAATTCCTCCCTGTACAAGTGTCAGCCATCCCCTTCATTCCTCCATAAATTAATTTCTTTAATTAATTAATTATCTTTATTTCCCTCACCCACCTAGAGTCACTCCTAGAATCGCTCCTAGGTGTCCCCAAATTCTCTTACAGGTTTTGATGACTTTCCCCTTTATTAAATTGCTAGTTCAGTTTAAATTGGAAATCTCTTAAATGCTACATACCCTTACTAAGTTTGACTTTATGCTTTTTCCCTTGGGTTTCCCTTTTCTTCTTATGTTTCCCTCTTTTCCTAGTTTCCTAAATATTTTAGATTTCCCTCTTTCCCCTTTTCA
>JZKD02S2200486.1:180965-252282 GCA_000966675.3 Picea glauca
GTATAATTATTATTTAAGTTGTTTTTATTTATATATATATATATATATATTTTTAAAATAGATAGATAAAATTTTACCACTAGAATAATTTAGACTTAGACCTTAAATTTTTGTGTCATGCAACATTTTATTAGGGAACTTGTTTTTAAAAATCTTAACACGTTATTCATCCTAAGGCCATCTAGGTTCATTCATTTATCATCAACAACGCGACGTGCCCTTGAGGATGCACTAGGTGCTCCAAGGGTGCCACTTGCCTTAATATGTTTCCCTTGCACGACGTGCCCTTCAGGACACACTATGTGCTCCAAGGGTTCAACTCACCTCTTTCCATTTTTCTTGCATGATGTGCCCTTCAGGATGCACCAAGTTCTCTAAGGGTGCCACTCACCTCTTGACCGACTTGGTAGACATCAAAAACCCCTAGAGTCAATACTCCACCAGGTGAACTTGTGGGAGACTAAGGGCCTCTAAGGAATAAAGCCCCCGCCTTATTGTGCGCCCTTTAGAATCATCATGAGCGACTATCACAGTTATCCCTCACGACATCGTGGGTCCTCTCAAACTAGGTAAATGTTAACCTACAGTTCGAGCCATGGAGGGAGTGCTAGTAGGCTATGGAACGACTACTGTCCACACCTCTCCCTCAACATCTCTGGTAGTCGTGCGTGACCCCTTTACTCCACATGTGATTCTGGTCGGAAAGCTATGGTCAGCCTGCATCATCAATGAATCATGTCAGAATATATCTATATCATATCATCTAATCAGATGCTCTAATATCACAGTAAAACAATAAAAACCCAGTGGTACACTCCCCGACTTGATCTGGAGTCCAAGGGGTTCCATCGATGCTTTTGGATCCTCGAGGTCTAAAATCCTACACACTCATTAAAACCGACTCAATAGTACCTGTCTATGTTAATGCAGTAAAACAACATGTCATCAACCCATAACGCCTCATAATCAAAATCAAATGTTTTAATAGCATAATAATCCAGATCACTTGCGAGCAAGTGTCCTCAAAGAATAAGTTTTCTCAGTGCACCAGAGTGGGATGTTACATACACCCCCTCTTGGTCTAAACTTTGTCCCGAAGTTTCATAGTATAAGTGCCGAAATAATGTGTATCACGGTATCATAATTCTATCTATCAAACAAAAATGGAAACTACTGACGCATATCATATGCGTCCTCCCAGGTCGTCGAGTGTGGACTATAGTTGTCCCACTAGACCTTGACCTATTCTACCATTCGATGATGTAGCTGTCGAACATGATGATCCAGAATTTTTATCGGTTCAGCTGTGAGTTCACCCACATCCGACGCGGGTAAGGTGCTCAAGTCAACAAGTGTAGGATCACTAATCATGTTGTCTCAACAGAGACATGAAATAAATCATGCATATTCCTTAAGAATCAGTCAAGGCTAGTCATTAGGTCACGAACTCTCTTTTCTACAATATTGTAGGAGATAGTTTAACCCCTTTTTCCAAACTTCATTGAACTTTTATGTGGTTTCCATCGAAAAAATACTTGATCGCCACCTCGTAACTATGGTCAACACGACGCGCATCAACATAACTTGATTCCTTGATCCCTTGTCTTAAATTTTTCATTTAATCTTCCAATTATTGGATCACTTCCAGTCCAACCTGGACCCTATCCTCAAGCCGATCCCAACTCAAAGTGCCCGAAACGGTTGCCGATAAAGAAACTTAAAAGGCACCATATTAATGGCGCTTTGGTAACTGTTGTTATAAGTGAATTCTACTAATGGAAAAAATTCTTCCCAACCTTTCAGTTGGTCCATCACGTACATGCATCACATGTCCTCCAAGGTCTGGTTCATTCATTCATTCTACCCATCATTCTTCAGGTGATATGCAACACTAAAGTTAAGTTGGGTTCCCAAGGCCTCTTGGAAACTCGTCCAAAATCGTCTAGTAAACAACGATCCTCGATCGGATATAATCCTCTTAGGGATTCCATGCAGCCTCACAATCTCACTGATGAAAAATATAGCTATGTCAGGTGCCTGATACATTATACGCATAGGAGTAAAGTGATAACTCTTCGTTAGAGTGTCTACTACTATGAAAATCGAGTCATGTCTCCTTGCCATCAGTGGAAATCCAACAATAAAATCCATCGAAATAACTTCCCATTTTGATTCTGAAATAGCGTGTGGTTGTTGTAATCCTACTGGGTGTCTATGTTAAACCTTTACTTGCTGACATTCTAGACATCTGGCCACATAGTTGACTATGCCTACCTTCATTCCCTTCCAGAAGAATAAGGGTTTAAGGTCTACCCTCATCTTCGTGACTCCCAGGTGAGCCATGTAAACTGCTCTATGAGCCTCACTTAGAATCAACATCCTCAACTCTTCGTTTGGTGGTACGTAAATCCAATTTTTAAACCTCAATAAACCATAGTCATCAAACGAAAATCCTTCAAATCTTGGCACCATCATTGTGTTTTGTCCGATAAAGCCCTCGACCTCTTTGTACTAGTCATCATCACGCTGTAAAGTTATAATATTTTCATGTAGATTCGTTTGAAGAGTTAGTACCGAAAAGATGCGTGGTCGCCGACTCAATGCATTTGCCACTCGGTTCACTGTTCCTTTTATGTAAGTAATCTCAAAGTTGTACTCGCTAAGCAATTCCGACCAACGTCGTTGTCGTGCATTCATATCGCTTTGCGTAAAGATGTGTTGTAGTCCATAGTGGTCAGTATTTAGTTCAATATTTCATCCAACAAGGTAAGGTCTCCAAACCTTCAAATCATATATGATGGCTAACAAATCCAAATCATGCGTCACATAGTTCTCCTCATGCCTTCTCAGTTTCCTCAAGATGTAAGTGATCACTCGTCCGTTTTGCATCAAGACTCCGCCTAAGCCTTCCTTGGATGCGTCAGTGCATACCAAGAATTCTACATCCATGTCAAGGACCTTTAGTATCAGTTTTGTTGTCAACAACTCCTTGAGCCTCCGAAATGCTTCCGCGCATTTCTCGGTCCAAACAAAATTCTTGTTTTTCTTCTACAATTCCGTGATCAGATTTGCTATCTTTGAAAATCCCTCGATGAACCGTCGATAGTATCCTACTAAACCCATGAGGCTATGCACTTCTGGGACATTCATCGGTGCATGCCATTCCATAATATCCTCGTCCTTGGTTGGATCCACGACAATGCCTTCACTGGAGATGACAAGTCCTAAGTAGTGAATCTTCGATTGATAAAATTAGTATTTGGACAACTTCCCATACAATTTATTCTCTTTCAGACACTATAGTACCAAGCGCAAGTGCTCTTCATGCTCCTCCATCGTCTGAGAGTAAATCAACATATCGTCAATGAATACTTGGACAAACTTGTCCAAGTATTCGCGGAACACCACATTCATCAAACTCATAAATACCCCTGGGGCGTTTGTCAGTCCAAATGGTAAAATAGTAAAATCATAATGTCCAAACCTCATCTTGAAGGTAGTCTTAGAGACATCATCCTCCTTGATACGTAACTGGTGATACCCTGATAAAAAATCGATCTTTGAGAACACTGTCGCACCCTTCATTTGATCAAACAGGTCATCAATCCTTGGAAATGGATACTGATTCTTGATCGTTGCCTTGTTCAACTGACGGTAGTCAATGTAGAGCCTCCATGACCCATCCTTATTTTGTATGAAAATAACGAGTGCACCCCATGGTGACACACTAGGACGTATCAGTCCCAGGTCCAACAATTCCTTCAGTTGCATTCTCAACTCCTGTAACTCTAAGGTTGACATCCGATAAGGCATTCTAGCTATCGGTTCAGTTCCCAGTTTTAGGTCTATAGTAAACTCCAATTCCCTCTCCGGTGGCATCCCAGCTAACTCCTCCAGAAATACGTCCACAAACTCTCTCACCATCGGAAGGTGATATAGACCTTCTGGTACTCCCTTTGCGTTTAACGCAAGAATCACATAAAGCTTTCACCCCTTACGCATGCTCTTCCATAACTGTAAGAAGGAGAGGAACCTCAGGGAAACTCCCTGGTTCCAACCTATAATCACTCATCCTTGTCCCTCATCATCGACAAAGCTCGATTGTTTCATCTTACAGTTGAGTATCACCTCATGTGATTCCAACTAGTTCATACCAATCACGATGTCATAAGATCCTAAGATCGTGACGTACATGTTGGACTTGGTGATAAAATATCCAAGGTTAAGGGTTCAGCTCGTAACCCTTCCTCCAACCATCTGTTTGGCTCCCAAATCCATCTCTACAAAAGTAAACTCATCCTGTTTGACTACTTTTACCTTAATCCTTTTAGCGTTGCACTAGAAATGAAACTCTCGGTAGCACCGGGATCTATCAAAATACTAAGATTTTGGTTAGCGACGTAACCTGATGTCTTGACCACAATCGACTGGTGCTCTTTTAGGTGGTTATTCACCACTACATCAGTCCGAGGGTGTGATAAATTCTGGAGGCGTTGCACCTCCTTCCACAGCACCACGACGTGAACCTCTGAGGTGTCCTTTGAATGCGATCCTGCAAGGACACACTAAGATTTTTTATCAGCGCAAGGGTTAAAACTCACGGGTTTACTACAGTGGAAAGCACGATGATCCATATTCTTAGGGTTGAACCAACTCTAATACCATATGTAACATCCCCTTTGTTACAACTACAAGAGAAACAAAAAGTGCTATTTTTTGTTTTTGTTTTTAGGAGTTAAGAGGCAAGAGGTGACGACAGCAACAGTTTAACCATACCACTGATGACAAACACAGGCATACAGTCTAGGCAATGGGTTACTATCACTCCATGCACTGGCACAAGAGCCATTGGGTGAAACATGCATTAAACAATAAGGATAAATGACTACCCACCCTACACAAACATGACCATGCCTACAAGCTAAGGGGCAACATCCCCAACCCGACACAAATCCCTCAACGGCCAACATCTAGAACCTATAAGGTGCAAAACCAAATGGATGAGGGATTTACAACCCAATGCCCATAAAAACTACCGTGAACCGCAACCACAAAGGGTAGCCTAGATCTTGGCCAAGTTATCCTTCGACTCTAACCCTTAGGGCATGCAATGATCCCCTCAACTGGGATCTTGTCATCACCAGGTGATAGGCATGACATTAGTCACGACACAACCAACACATCTAGACCTTTAAACCAAGCTACCATCCACGCGCTAGGAGAATTATTTAACTGCCAACCTCAAGATGACTAACCCCAACCTCCAAATGATAGGCCAACTGGTGTAAGGTGACAATCGACCATCAATAATTTGCGCAATTAGCCGACAAGTTCTTAGTTCCTTAAGATACACCTTTTATCAACGAAATCTCCCAGACTATGAAACTAATATAAATGAGTAATAATTAAAAACTTTGTGCATAGGGACTATCAATTTTAAATCTCTAGTGTGAGCACAATAATTGGGCGTTTGCTTAACCCTAAATACATATATTCAAGGAGAGGCAGGGTTTAATAAAGAGAACATAGTTGGACAACTAGTGAAGGTCAATGTAAAACTTGTATCTCGCGAACAAAAATCAAGGATCTCAAGGTCATAACTCACCAAACGTTCAAGAGCTTAAGTTCACACTCCCCAACATCTCTTCAAGAAATTATGGTCAAGAATATAGTTAAATCTTTAGATGTGGAAAGATAAGAAAGAAAAAGATCATCCCTATTACACCTTTAAAGGCTGGTCCAAAAAGGGGATAATTGGGCTTAAGACAACTATACGTTAATAAAAGGTTATATAAAAAGGCTAGAATTACAGGATGGCCTACAATTCACACACTATCAAAATGCTATTCCTGTTTCTAAACCTAAATCAATCCCTACCACTATGTCAATTCGTTGTCTGTAAAAAAACGTGAATCCATGAAATCAGGACCCATAGTAATTATACCGCCATTCATACCATTAAGGGTTAAATTTGTTGTCACTCAAAATTATGGTAATAAATAATAATAGTACTATAGGACACCACTGTTGGTCAAAAATCATGGCCCATATCCAGTCCTGCAGTGCATTCAAATCGCCCATCTAAATACACTGTCAGCGTAGCTATCAATTCGCTGAGTTTTAAGGTTGGCCACATGCTTAGTTTTAACCTCAATCGCTAGGTAAAATCTGTGACTGTTGGCTGAGTTTTAACACCAGACGGGCTCAGTTGATTAATGGAAATCACAGTCCAGTAGTTAAAGACCACATTTGAAATTGCACTCAACTTAAAAGTAAAATTTCGAATTGAACAAATGCAAACTACAAATTTTCGAATCGATTTCACTCTGAATCTACTAATATAATCAATTACTGGTTGCAAATATATGTACCGTGGATGCCTATAGCATCTCTCTTTTCTAGAAGACTACGTGCACATGACCTATTTTTCCATAACATAGTTTTACCTCGACCAATGCACCTTATAAAATTAAAGGTTAAGAAAATAGTATGGTTGTCATTGTAGTCAAAGGAACTGTAAAGAAATCACAACATATGATTCGCCATCAAGCCAAGCATCACAGAGGTAATTCGTGGTTGACTATGTTAAAAGTGGAAGGTAAATTGGCTAACAGAAAAGTGAATTGCAGGTTAAGAATATAAGGAATGAAAAAGGTGCATCCTACCCTTTTGCAATGGAAAGAACCCCTTCACAATTGACCTTCGATGTTCCCCGCCAACAGAGGTGATTCAAGAATACTCTAAATTTCAAGCCACAGGAAAGGTGTAACAGTCTCTTGATCAACAAGCAGGAAGGAAAAATACCAACGATTCAGCCAAACAACAGTCAGGGTGTTCATGAAATTTTGGGAGAAACAAGTCACGATTTTAGGAAAGGAAAAACAATCATAGATGAAAAGAACCGTAGGGCCAAATTCACCTTCATAAAAAGTTTTAAGTGCAATAGAAATCCCTGGCCAGGTCGATGGAGTCATAGACAAAGGTTAAGATGCAATCAAAAATCATTGGCCAGGTGTAAAAACTACAAACAATAAAGGTGTCACAACAAGACATGGTTATGATCATAGAGGCAAAGGTGTCACAACAAAATCAAGGTGACAATCCGTAGTGGTATGGTGTCACCACAATTACAAGTTTTCAATTGCAGATTAAAATCAAAGAGTTACAATTTATCCAAGAATAAAACACAGGGTAAAATTGATCCATCAAGACAAAACACAGAGTTATAATTTATCCAAGAACAAAAACGTAGGGTTAAAATTGATCCATCAAGATATAAAAATGGGGTAAAAACGAGATAACGACGAGATATAAACATGCTAAGTTTAAAGAACAAATTCATTAACAATCAAATTTGTTGGGTTGAATAAACGCTTCAAGGTGCGAGGAGAACCTTTAGACAAGGACAAACATCAGAGGCAGACGGCTGACAAGTGCGTCCTTCGCTCATCATCCTCACACAGAAAATAGGGCATTGAGATCCATAGGTCTATTAATGCTGAAGTGACGACCGTAGATTAGGCTCCTGGTCGACTTCTTAGGTGAGGACTGATGAGCAAGGGACAAAAGGTAAATCAACCACAAGGATCACAAAAATACACCACAGGGCGGTCAAGTCATGCAAGGAAATGAAGGCCATGGAAGTCAATTAGTCATCGAGTTAGGTTATGAAATATTTCAATCATCAATCTAGACCATCAGTTTACTTACCCAAATAAACATGCATATCCAAATCATAAATCCTACAACAATCTACTGTACAAAAATGAAGAAAGTGTACCATTGCCTGATCACCCGCTCTGAGTGATGTCCCGCGCACTCCTTGCAACTCCTGCTTGCCAACCGGAGAGACTTCACTGGTACCTCCCAGCCAATGCTAGGAGTACTCTTTTTCCCCCTTATCCCCCGAGCTACAAAGGGGCCACACACACACTATTTAGATATTTCAGCTAGCTCCCAGCTCACCTCGTAAGGTCGAGCTACCACTCCTCACCGAGATGGGTATCCCAACTCCCACAAGATAAGTCATTCAAGTAGAGATTTTTGCAGCATAACATTACACAAATAGAAGAGATCCATCCTCCATCTCCTCCCTTCATTATATAGACTTTCGTAGTCCCTTACTTTCCTAAAATCTCATTTATTTAAAGTTTTTAAAATTTAATTCCTAAAAATTCCTCCTCATACAAGTGTCACCCATCCCCTTCATTCCTACATAAATTAATTTCTTTCATTAATTATTATCTTTATTTCCCTCACCCACCTAGAGTCACTCCTAGAATCGCTCCTAGGTGTCCCCAAATTCTCTTATAGGTTTTAATGACTTTCCCCATTATTAAATTGCTAGTTCAGTTTAAATTAGAAAKCTCTTAAATGCTAGATACCCTTACTAAGTTTGACTTTATGMTTTTYCCCTTGKGTTTCCCTTTTCTTYTTAKGTTTCCCTCTTTTCCTAGTTTCMTAAATATTTTAGATTTCCCTCTTTCCCCTTTTCATTTAGGACTCAAATTGGTAGGTGTAGAAATTAACCCCCTTTTTCCTTTTTCCCTTTTTAGTTAATAATTCTAAATTATTATAAAAAAAACAATTATTTCCCCTTTTTTAAAATTGTACCCTAACAAATTTTTATGAATCATTTAAATTGCTCACCCCCTTATTGTTACAATATTTAACGAGGAGTATAATTATTAGTTAAGTTTTTTTTATTTATATATATATTTAAAATAGATAGATAAAATTTTACCACTAGCATAATTTAGACTTAGACCTTAAATTTTCGTGTTGGGCCACATTTTATTAGGGAACTTGTTTTTAAAATCTTAACACGTTATTCGTCCTAAGGCCATCTAGGTTCATTCATTTATCATCAACAATGCGACGTGCCCTTCAGGACGCACTAGGTGCTCCAAGGGTGCCACTCGCCTTAATCTGTTTCCCTTACGCGACGTGCCCTTTAGGACGTACTACGTGCTCCAAGGTTGCCACTCCCCTCTTTCCATTTTTCTTGCACGATGTGCCCTTCAGGACGCACCACGTACTCCAAGGGTTCCACTCACCTCTTGACTGACTTGGTAGACATCAAAAACCCCTAGAGTCAATACTCCACCAGGTGACCTTGTGGGAGACTAAGGGCCTCTAAGGAATAAGGCCCCTACCTTATTGTGTGCCCCTTAGAATCATTGTCAGTGATTATCACAGTCTTCCCTCACGACATCGTGGGTCCTCTCGAACTAGGTAATTGTTAACCTACAGTTCTATCCATGGCAGGAGTTCTAGTAGGTTATGGCAGGGATGTTGTCCACACCTCTCCCTCAACATCTCTGGTAGTCGTGCATGACCCCTTTACTCCACATGTGAGTCTAGTCGGCAAGCTATCGTCAACCTGCATCATCAACGAATCATGTCAGAATATATCCATATCATATTATCTAATTAGATGCACTAATATCACAGTAAAACAATCAAACCCCAATGGTACACTCCCCAACTCAATCCAGAGTCCAAGGAGTTCCATTGATGCCTCTGCATCCTTGAGGTCCAAAATCCTGCACACTCAGTAAAACCGAGTCAATAGTACTTGTCTATGTCAATGCAGTAAAACAACATGTCATCAACCCATAACGCCTCATAATCAAAATCAAATGTTTTAATAGCATAATAATCCAGATCACTTGCGAGAAGGTTTCCTCAAAGAATAAGTTTGTTCATTGCGCTAGAGATGGATGTTACATACACCCCCTCTTGGTCTAAACGTCATCCTGAAGTTTCACAATATAAGTGTCGAAATAATGTGTATCACAATATCATAATTCTATCTATCAGAAAAAAATGGAAACTGCTGGTGTATATCATATGCATCCTCCCAGGTCACCGAGTGCGAACTATAGTTGTCCCACTATACCATGACCTTCTCTACCATTCGACGACATAGCTATCAGATCCAATGATCCAAGATTTGGATCGGCTCAACCATGAGCACACCCACATCTGACATGCGCAAGGTGCTCAAGTCAACAAGTGTAGGATCAGTAATCATAATGTCTCAACAGAGACACAAAATACATCATGCATATGCCTTAAGAATTAGTCAAGGCTATTCATTAGGCCACGACCTCTCTTTTCTACAATATCGTAGGAGATAGTTTAGCCCCTTTTTCTGAACTTGATCGAACTTTTATGCAGTTTCCGCTGCAAAAATACTCGATCACCACCTCGTAACTACAGTTGACACGATGCACATCGACATAACTCTTCTGTCGATCATGTGCTTCCTTGATCCCTTGTCTTAAAGTTTTCATTTAATCTTCCAATTCTTGGATCACTTTCGATCCAAATCAGACCCTATCCTCAAGCCGATCCCAAATCAAGGTTCCCGACATGGTTGCCCGTAAAGAAAATTGAAAGCCACCATCTTAATGGCGCTTTGGTAACTGTTGTTATAAGCAAATTCTACTAGTGGCAAGAATTATTCCCAACCTTTCTGTTGGTCCATCATGTACATGTGCCACATGTCCTCCAAGGTCTGGTTCGTTCATTTAGTTTACCTGTCAGTCTCCGAGTGATACACAGTACTAAATTTAAGTTGGGTTCCCAAGGCCTCTTGGAAACTCGTCCAAAATCGTCTAGTAAACAAGGATCCTCGATTGGATATAATCCTCTTAGGGACGCCATGCAGCCTCACAATATCACTGATGAAAACTCTAGCTATGTCAGGTGCCTGCTACATTGTACGCATAGGGATAAAGTGAACACTCTTTGTTAGAGTGTCTATTACTAGGAAAATTGAGTCATGTCTCCTTGCCGTCAGCGACAATCCCACAATAAAATCCATCGAAATAACCTCCCATTTTGATTCCAGAATAGTGTGTGGTTGTAGTAATCCTGTTGGGTGTCTATGTTTATCCTTTGCTTGCTGACACTCTAGACATCTGGCCACATAGTTGACTATGTTTGCCTTCATTCCCTTCCAAAAGAATAAGGGTTTAAGGTCTTCCCTCATATTTCTGACTCCCAGGTGAGCCATGTAAACTTCTCTATGAGCCTTGCTTAGGATCAAGATCCTCAATGCATCATTCAGTGGTATGTAAATCCGATTTTTAAACCGCAATAAACCATCATCATCAAATGAAAATCCTTCAAATCTTGACACCATCATTGTGTTTTGTCCTATAAATCCCTCGACCTCTTTGTAGCAGTCATCATCACACTGTAAAGTTAGAATATTTTCACGTAGATTCGTTTGAAGAGGCAGTACTAAAAAGATGTGTGGTCGCTGACTCAATGCATCTGCCACTCGGTTCACTGTTCCTTTTATGTAAGTAATCTTGAAGTCGTACTCGCTAAGAAATTTCAACCAATGTCGTTGTCATGCATTTAGGTTGCTTTGTGTAAATATGTGTTTTATTCCACAGTGGTCAGTCTTTAGTTCAATATTTTGTCCAACAAGGTAGTGTCTCCAAACCTTCAAGGCATATACGATGGCTAACAACTCCAAATCATGCATCGCATAGTTTTCCTCATGCCTTCTCAGTTTCCTTGAGATGTAAGCGATCACTCATCCATTTTGCATCAAGACTCCACCTAATCCTTCCTTGTATGCGTCAGTGCATACCAATAAGTTCGCATCCATGTCAAGGACCTTTAGTATTGGTGTTGTTGTCAACAATTCCTTGAGCCTCTAAAATTCTTCCGTGCATTTCTCGGTCCAAAAAAACTTCTTGTTTTTCTTCTGCAATTTCGTGATCAGATTTTCTATCCTTGAAAACCCCTCGATGAACCATCTATAGTATCCTGCTAAACCCATGAAGCTACGCACTTCCGAGACATTTGTCTGTGCATGCCATTCCATAATATCCTTGACCTTGGTTGGATCCACGACGATGCCTTTGTCGAAGATGACATGCCCTAAGTAGTGAATCTTTGATTGATAAAATTAGCATTTGGACAACTTCCCATACAATTTGTTCTCTTGCAGACACTGTAGTACCAAGCGTAAGTGCTCGTCATGCTCCTCCGTCATCCGAGAGTAAATCAAAATATCATCAATGAATACTTGGATGAACTTGTCCAAGTATTCACGAAACACCCCGTTCATCAAACTCATAAATACCCCTGGGCGTTTGTCAGTCCAAATGGTAAAATAGTAAACTCGTAATGTCCAAATATTGTCTTGAAGGCGGTCTTAGGGACATCATCCTCCTTGATCCGTAACTGGTGATATCCTGATCGCAAATCAATCTTTGAGAACATCGTCGCGCCCTTCATTTGATCGAATAGATCATCAATCCTCGGCAATGGATACTGATTCTTGATCGTTGCCTTGTTCAACTGATGGTAGTCAATGCAGAGCCTCCATGACCCAACCTTCTTTCATATGAAAATAATAGGCGCACCCCATGGTGACACGTTAGGACGTATCAGTCCCAGGTCCAACAATTCCTTCAGTTTCATTCTCAACTCCTATAACTCCAAGGTTGACATCTGATAAGGCGTTCTAGCTATCAGTTCAGTTCCCGATTTTAGGTCTATAGTAAGCTCCAATTCCCTCTCTAGTGGCATCCCAGGTAACTCCTCCTGAAATACATCCGCAAACTCTCTCACCACCGGAAGGTGATCTAGACCTTCCAGTAGTCCCTTCTCGTTTAACGCAAGGATCGCATAAAGATTGCACCCCTTACGCATGCTCTTCCATAACTGCAAGGAGGAGAGGAACCTCAGGGAAACTCCCTAGTTACGACCTATAATCAATCATCCCTATCCCTCATCATTGACCAAGCTCAACTATTTCGTCTTACAGTTGAGTATCGCCTCGTGCGATTCCAACCAATTCATATTGATCATGACATCATAATATCCTAAGATCATGATGTACAGGTTGGACCTGGTAATAAACTCTCCAAGGTTAAGGGTTCATCCCATAACCCTTCCTCCAACCTTCTATTTGGCTCCCAAATCCATCTCTAAAAAACTACACTCATCCTATTCGACTGCTTTTACCTTAATCCTTTTAGTGCTGCACCAGAAATGAAACTCTTGGTAGCACCGGGATCTATCAAAATACTAAGAGTTTGGTTAGCGACGGTACATGACGTCTTGACCACAGTCAACTGGTGCTCTTCCTGGCGGTTATTCATCGCTGCATGAATCTGAGGGTGCGATAAATTCTGGAGGCATCACACTCCTTCCACGACACCACGACGTGAACCTCTAAGGCGTCCTCTGAATGCAATCCCACAAGGACACACTAAGGTTTTTAATCAGTGCAAGGTTTAAAAATCATGAGTTTACTACAGTGGAAATCCTGATGATCCATAGTCGTAGGGTTGAATCAGCTTTGATACCATATGTAACGTCCCCTTTGTTACAACTACAAGAGAAACAAAAAGTGTTATTTTTTGTTTTTGTTTTTAGGAGTTAAGAGGCAAGAGGTGACGATGACAATAGTTTAACCACACCACTGATGACGAACGCAGGCATGCAGTCTAGGAAACGGGTTACTATGACTCCACGCACTGGCACAAGAGCCATTGGGTGAAACATGCATTAAACAACAAGGATAAATGACTACCCGCCCGACACAAACATGACCACGCCTACAAGCTAAGGGGCAACATCCCCAACTCGACACAAATCCCTCGACGAACAACATCTAGAACCTCTATGGTGTGCAACCAAATGCATGAGGGCCTTACAACCCAATGCCCATAAAAACTATCATGAACCATGCCCATAAAGGGTAGGCCAGATCTCGGCCAAGTTGTCCTTCGACTCTAACCCTTAGGGCCCGCAATGATCCCCTCAACCGGGATCTTGTTGTCGCCAGGTGATAGGCATGACAGTAGTCATGGCACAACCAACACATCTATACCTTTAACCCAAGATACCATCCACGCACTAGGAGACTGAATTAACTGCCAACCTCAAGATGACTAACCCCAACCTCCAAATGATAGGCCAACTGACGCAAGGTGACAATCGACCATCAATAATTTGTGCAACTAGCCGACGAGTTCTTAGTTCCTTAAGAGACACCTTTTATCAACGAAATCTCCCAAAATATGAAACTGATATAAATGAGTAATAATTAAAAACTTCATGCGCAGGGACTATCAAATTTAAATTTCTAGTGTGAGCACAATAATTGGGCGTTTTCTTAACCCTAAATATATATATTCAAGGAGAGAGAGGGTTTAATAAAGAGAACATAGTTGGACAACTAGTGAAGGTCAATGTAAAACTTGTATCTCACGAATAAAAATGAAGGATCTCAAGGTCATAACTCACCAAACGTTCAAGGGCTTAAGTGCACACTCCCCAACATCTCTTCAAAAAATTCTGGTCAAGAATATACTTAAATCTTTAGATGTGGAAAGATAAGAAAGCAAAAGATCATCCCTATTACACCTTTAAAGGCTGGTCCAAAAAGGGGATAATTGGGCTTAAGACAACTATACGTTAATAAAAGGTTATATAAAAAGGCTAGAATTGCAGGATGGCCTATAATTCATACGCTATCAAAATGCTATTCCTGTTGCTAAACCTAAATCAATCGCTACCACTATGTCAGTTCGTTGTCTGCACAAAAACGTGATTCCATGAAATCAGGACCCATAGTAATTATACCACCATTCATTCCATTAAGGGTTAAATTCGTTGTCACTCAAAATTATGGTAATAAATAATAATAGTACTGTAGGACACCACCGTTGGTCAAAAATCATGGCCCATACCTAGTCCTGCAATGCATTCAAATCTCCCATCTAAATACACTGTCAGCACAGCTGTCAATTCGCTGAGTTTTAAGGTTGGCCAAACGCTTAGTTTTAACCTCAATCGTTGGGTAAAATCCATGACCGTCGGTTGAGTTTTAACACTAGATGGGATAAGTTGATTAATGGAAATCGTAGTCTAGTAGTTAAAGACCACATTTGAAATTGCACTCAACTTAAAAGTAAAATTTCGAATTGAACAAATGCAAACTACAAATTTCCGAATCGATTTCACTCTGAATCTACTAATATAATCAATTACTAGTTGCAAATATATGTACCATGGATTCCTGTAGCGTCTCTCTTTTCAAGAAGACTACATGCAAAGGACCTCTTTTTCTATCATACAGTTTTACCTCAACCAATTCACCTTATAAAATTAAAGGTTAAGAAAATAGTATGGTTGTCATTGTACTCAAAGGACCCGTAACGAAATCATAGCATACGATTCGCCATCAAGCCAAGCATCATAGAGGGAATTCTTGGTTGACTGTGTTAAAAGAAGAAGGTAAATTGGCTAATAGAAAAGTGAATTATAGGTTAAGAATATAAGGAATGAAAAAGGTGCGTCCTACCCTTTTGCAATGGAATGAACCCGTTCAAAATTATACATCGATGTTCCCCACCAACAAAGACGATCTAGGAATACTCTGAAGTTCAAGCCACATGAAAGGTGTAACAGTCTCTTGATCAACAAGTAGGAAGGAAAA
Source organism: Picea glauca (assembly GCA_000966675.3). Classification (NCBI taxonomy): domain Eukaryota; kingdom Viridiplantae; phylum Streptophyta; class Pinopsida; order Pinales; family Pinaceae; genus Picea; species Picea glauca. Next base: position 196,444 of record JZKD02S2200486.1, read on the forward strand.
ATACCAGTGATTCAGCCAAACAACAGTTAGGGAATTCATGAAATTCTGGGAGAAACCAATCATGATTTTAAGGAAGGGAAAATAGTCATAGATGAAAAGAACCGCAAGGAAAAATTCACCTTCATAAATAGTTTTAAGTGCAATGGAAATCCCTGGCCAGGTCGATGGAGTCGCAGACCCAAAATTTTCCTCAAAACAGGTTAAGATGCAATCAAAAATTGTTGGCCAGGTGTAAAAACTGCAGACGGTAAAGGTGTCACAGCAAGACATGGTTACGATCGTAGAGGCAAAGGTGTCATAGCAAAATCATGGTGACAATTCGTAGTGGTATGGTGTCACCACAGTTACAAGGTTTCAATCGTAGATTACAATCACAGAGTTACAATTTATCCAAGAACAAAACGTAGGGTAAAATTGATCCCTCAAGACAAAAGGCAGAGTTATAATTTATCCAAAAAAAAAAACACAATGTTAAAATTGATCCATCAAGATATAAAAACGGGGTAAAAATGAGATAACGACGAGATATAAACATGCCGATTTTAAAGAACAAATTCATTAACAATCAAGTTGGTTGGGTTGAATAAACGCTTCAGGGCGCGAGGTGAACCTTCAGACAAGGACAAACATCAGAGGTAGATGGATGACAAGTGTGTCCTTCGCTCATCATCCTCACACAGAAAAGTAGGGCATTGAGATCCATAGGTCTATCAACATTGAAGTGATGACCGTAGATCAGGCTCCTAGCTGATTGCTTAGGCAAGGACTGATGAGCTAGGGACGAAAGGAAAAGTAACCACAAGGGTCACAACAATACACCACAGGGCGGTCAAGTCATGAGGGGAAACGAAGGCCATGGGAGTCAATCAATTGTCGAGCTAGGCTATGAAAAATTTCATTCATCAATCTAGACCATCAGTTTACTTACCCAAATAAACATGCAGATCCGAATCATAAATCCTACAATAATCTACTGTACAAAAATGAAGAAAGCATACCATTGCCTAATCGCCCGCTCTGAGTGACGTCCCATGCGCTCCTTGCAATTCCTTCTTTCCGACTGGAGATACTTCACCGGTACCTCTCAGCCAATGCTAGGGGTACTCTTCTTACCCCTTAGCTCCCTGAGATGCAAATGGGCCACACACACACTATCTAGATATTTCAGCTAGCTCCCATCTCGCCTCACAAGGCTGAGCTACCACTCCTCACCGAGCTGGGTATCCCAACTCCCACAAGATAAGTCATTCAAGTAGAGATTTATGTTTCCCAAGAGTGCTCCAAGGGTGCCACTCGCCTTAATCTGTTTTCCTTGTGCGACGTGCCCTTCAGGATGTACTACGTGCTCCAAAGGTGCCACTCCCCTCTTTCCATTTTTCTTACACGACGTGCCCTTCAAGATGCACCACGTGCTCCAAGGGTGCCACTTGCCTCTTGACTGACTTGGTAGACATTAAAAACCGCTAGATTCAATACTTCGCCAGGTGGACTTGTGGGAGACTAAGGGCCTCTAAGGAATAAGGCCCCTGCCTTATTGTGCACCCCTTAGAATCATCATGAGAGACTATCACAGTCTACCCTCATGGCATCATGGGTCCTCTCGAACTAGGTAAATGTTAACCTATGGTTCTAGACATGGCGTGAGTGCTAGTAGGTTGTGGCAGGGCTGTTGTCCACACCTCTCCCTCAACATCTCTAGTAGTCATGCGTGACCCCTTTACTCTACATATGAAATTGGTCGGCAAGCTATCATCAACCTACATCATCAACGAATCATGTTAGAATATATCCATATCATATCATCTAATCAGAGGCACTAATATCACAGTAAAACAATCAAACCCCAATGGTACACTCCCCGACTCGATCCAGAGTCCAAGGGGTTCCATCGATGCCTCTGCATCCTCAAGGTCCAAAATCCTACACACTCAGTAAAATCGAGTCAATAGTACCTGTCTATGTCAATGCAGTAAAACAACATGTCATCAACCCATAACGCCTCATAATCAAAATCAAATGTTTTAATAGCATAATAATCCAGATCACTTGCGAGCAAGTGTCCTCAAAGAATAAGTTTGCTCAGTGCACCAGAGCGGGATGTTACATGTAGCCAATTCTTATGAGAATTTTTTTCTCTCAAGTAGTCTATGTTCTTCACCAACAACCTCTATCTATTCAATAGTCATGTAAAGGTCCATATCTTTTGGACCAATTTCATTTTCATGTATTGCTTCATCTTCCTCCTCTTTGTTTGTATCTCTTTTAATTTTACTGGAGATCAGGAGTGTGTGTGACTTCTCAAGATTTCCCTTTGGAGGGTTTTGGTCTCCTCCATCATCATAATTATCAATTGAATACTTCTTCTGTTCTTGTTTGGATTTTATGGATTTAATTTGGCTGAACTGATTTTTTGGGAAATGTTCAGGGACCCATAAATTTTTTATTTGTAACCTGGCCTTGTTGTATGTGATGGTCATTGGTACTGACCACAATATCAATATCATCTTTCCCTTTTTCAACAGATAACCCTTGAATATTTTGATTTTCATCTTCTCCTTCTTATAATAAAACTGTCTTGGAAAACACCAGGTTGTCTCCAACTAATGTTATGTGGGTCATCAATAGTTGGTTATGGTAGTGTTGAACCTTATAACTTATTATTATTATTATTATTCTACACCTATATTTTCCCTAAGTATGTTTCCCTCCCTTTATTTTCATTTTCGTATCTTACCTTCATGACTCATTTATTTTCCATACTTAGTTTATTTTGCATTCTTAGGTTGGCGGACTCACAGACTCACAACCTATCAATTTTTTATGTTGACCTATTCCCAACACTTAGTTTATTTTTTGTTGCGTGGACTCATATTTTCATTTCTTTGTCTCCCGTCCTCACAAGTTCGTCTGAAAAGTATCCATACTTAGCTAGTTTTCCTGTCATGACGGACTCGCTTTCTCATTTGAAATATTCCACTCCGCTACCCCACCATGACGTGTCCTTCCTCTTCACACTTCTCTAGTCATATTAAATGATAATTCTACGAAATCAACTGCTAAAATTAAATTCTGAAAAGGTTGTTATTGACAATGTTTTTATCGAGGAAAATTTCATTTATTGCATATTAATGATTATCATCAAATATATAAATTTGAAGATTATTTTACTGTTCTGAGAGGCATTACGAATAAGTCTGTCAACCTACTGGAGATGGTCGAAACAATATAGTATTTTTACAGGGATACCTTGAATCTATTCACCAGAGATGATCACAATTACCACTGGTCGAGGGAATATTGGTATTATTCAACATTACCGGACAAAGATAATAATAAAGTGTGGACATCAAGAATAGCTCTCATTGGTTGTGTCCCTGAGATTTTTGAGTGTAAATATATTTTCACTTGGTTCATTGACAAGTTTTTCGAGAATAGAAGAACCATTCCTCTATAAAGTGGATCTCCTGTTTCATTAGCACCTTCAGTCTTCAAGAAAATGTTAAATCTACCAGAGACTAACTTAACGTACAAAGGAGAATATGCCATAAATTTTATTAAAGGGAAAAATAATGGAATTGATCTCCTACAAGAATATTTACAAGACCCTACTACACTTCCAGAAGACCTATCCAGAATCCAGGTTAGTTATTTAAAGGACCCCTATCGATAAATCGCTTGGTTGTTTAATAGATTTATAGATCAAGATTCTACAATCATTATTCCTTGTCTGGATTTGTATATTTTATATTTCATAGTTCATGAGAATGTTGTTTTCGATTGGGCAAAGATCATATTGAATGGAATTTCTTCAGAGTTAATGAATTTCAGAAGAAAGAATTTTTTTTATATGGCATATTATCTGGTTTTCTCTATCACGCATTGTCATAACTTTGAAGGTCTAAATGTTGGAAAAAGGGTAAATTCAAAGGTTGACCCTGTAACTATGTGGTATCAAGCTCACTAGAGGCAAAGAGTTATCCATTGTTTTTATGAAGTTTACATTGATTTTGTTTCTGAATTTAATAAATTACTCTTCGAGGAAGACATTTCCAGGCTTTCATTGGAAGCATCAAGATTTTTGAATAAAAAGGGAATTTTGGATAAAATGGATAACTACAACATCATTAGGATTTATGTTCTCACGAAAATCCTATATACCTCGCTTATTATGTGTCAGATAAGTTGTTTATCATAGAAGTGGCAAGGTAGTATAAGTTATGGTTTCATGATTTTTATGAACGGAGGGAAAACAATTCATTCCTTTGCCTTGGAAAGTTGGTGAAATTCTCTTAAGATCAATTCCTAAAATTGATGAATATGCCTCTTACTTTGACCGGTTTAAATTGAAGTTTATAGAATAGATCAAAGGGTTTGACCCTAAAAAACTTTTTTATAATCACATGGTAACAGTTGGAATTAATTCCATAATGATCAATACTCTTAAATATGGAGAAGAAGAGGGTGATAGTCACAACCCCCCTATTCAGGATGCTAATAAGGATTTTGGTGACATATAAACCATTGTGAGCACTACTAAAGGTAAAAAGCAAAGAGGGAAACCCACAAGTGAAAGAAATGTTCAGTCACTTGTTGTTTCTCACATAAGTCTTTTTCCTAAAGTAAATCCTCAGTATACAACTACCCAACAAAGAAAAACCCCAAGTAACAATTCAGGTGATGATGGAGAAAGGAATCCTCCTTAAGGAAGCCTAGAAAACCCTCATAAATTACAAGTAAAAAGGAAAAGGGCCAGTTCTAAACAAGAGGGAGAAAAACAAAATGTATCTGAAGATGATACTTTGCTTGATAATATGGAATTAGATGTAGATATTGAAAATATATGGTTTCCAGATGATGAAGAGAAACCCAAGAAAATATACAGTCCATTGCATTAGATGTTCAAGACAAAGTCTTCTCTGATGAAGAAACATTTTATGTGCATAATGTTTTATTCGATAAATCTTTGAAAAAAATGACTTTTGAAAGAAACTCAAAGAATAAAAAGGGAAATTTATGGTCCATCATTGATACTAAAAACATGTTTCCGTCAAAACTATCTTCGATTCATAGAATCACAAGGGATTCATTGGATGTTTCAATAGTTAATATGGAAGAGGAAAATATCAGACTTAAAGAGAGAGTTAAGGAATTGGAAGGAACCCTCATGCCTCCACCTATATTGGCTACCCAACAATCATGTTACAACTATTGGATTACCAGGGGGGGGGGGTTAAGCTATAATGAAATATTATACCAATTATTAATCCTTTAAACAATAATGTATATTCTTTTACTTATTCAACCATGTTCATATGTTCATCATCAATATCTTATTGTATCATAAGAATTAACATTCATCAGTGCATAATAAACAATAACAAACACATCCACACAATGCACAGTACACCAATATTTACGTGGAAATCCAATGCGGGAGAAAACCATGGAACACTTTTCTTATATGTCAAGAATTACATTCAAGGAAGAACCAACTTCCAATTCTCCATCTATAACTGGAAAGAGGCTTCGACCCCCTAGTTTCTTAGGCTACAACCTAAGGTAAGATCTAACTCCCCAATTCTCTGGGTACAACCAGAAGGAGGCTAAAACCTCCTATGTTCTCCGGATACAACCGGAAGGTGGGTACAACCACCTATCCTTGCCTCATCCAACCACCATGAAATATAAGTAGAATGATGGAACCGCTTTCACACTATCACTGTCATAAGTACTATTGTAAACCGGTACCAATCAATGTAACTAACTTGTAATCAACCTGTGCCATTGCCATTTAACCAACCTGTACCTGTGGATTTCCTGTACCAACAAAAATAAATACACCAACAACATGTACCCATACTCTCCTCAATATATCATATCTGATAACATAGATCTCATACCCAAAATCACAATAATATCACTCAAACCATGTGCCAACAATGCCCATCAATCATGTACATCAACACTATACAAAGATAACCAACAACAAGTACCAATCAAGTATCAACAACAAACCAAACTATGCCTCAACAAAATGTATCAATATCACAATGTACTTCAAGTATGTATCTCATCCATGTACCCAATCATATACCTCTACCATATACCAATAACACACACCAAGATAACCAAAAAGATACCTCTAACAATGCACCACACACTCCATAAATCAAATACCATAAATCCTCACATCAACCATGTGCCACAACCTCAATGTTTTTTTTTATGGCTGGCGGAATCAACAACTAGTTGGGCACATACTCGCGTTACACGTGGTCGTGTTATCCAACTGCTACCACTATAACCTCCAGGTGTGGATAGTGACCCCATGTGTTACACACTAGATTAGTCGGGGGGAGTTGAACTCGAGACCTCTTTGGAACTTCATTTTCATGGCACTTGCCAATTGAGATGCTCCCCCGGGGGCTAAAAGGTATGCGAGCTTGGCCCAGATCTTTGTTTCACGACTAGACCACATCCTTGCTTGGGTTTGAGCACAATACCTAACCTTCATTGCAAGAATGAATTTACCATCCAACCGCTTTCGCCGACCTTTAAAAGGTATGTGGGCTTGACCCAGTTAAGCTTTGTTCCACAACTAGACCATGTCCTTACTCGGGTTTGAGCACAAGACCTGACCTTCGTTGCAAGAATGACTTTACCATCCAACTACCTCCACCGAACTTAAAAAATTTGAAGGACATGGGGGTGGGCTTTGATCCACTTATGTGTGCACAGGTCATGATACCATTTAATATAGTTCCACAACCTCAATGTTATACAACCTCTATCTGTACTAATAACTTCAACAACATACCTCAACCAAAATCCCTCAAACATGAACCAATACTAAACTTCAATAAATCTGCCTCAGATCAACTCTACAATAGGCCCTAAAGTTCCAAGAGGGCATCCAACAGATTTACAAGGAAAACCATCAACCAGATTCATATATTCAACACTACACATATGAAAACCATACCTTTTTATTTTTGTATCATTTTTCAACCGCGAATCTGCTGCTACGATTTTTCTACTACACTTTTTCTGTCGCGATTTTTTTGCCACACTTTTTCTGCTGTGGTTTTTTCTATCGTGATTTTTCTGCTGCACTTTTCCTGCCACGATTTTCCTACCGTGATTTTTTTGCTGCATTTTTTTTGTATCAATAATATCTACCCAAATAACCTTTCACAAAATAGATATTCAATGATATTCAATAGGTGCTAATGGGAGATTATTTCTCTCTTATTTATACTTCCATGTAGCCTCCTCAAGGGGTTACCTTCTAACCAACTTAACCCACTTTCCTTCTTTTAGGGCTAACCCACTTCTAATCACTTGTCCATTTCTAACTCACTTTGCTACAAATAGTAAATTCTCCACTCCTAGTTGCAACTAACTTTATTATTTAATTTATTTATTTTGCAACCACTTCAACTTATCCATAAATAGTAAACTCACCAATTCTTATTGGAACCACTTTATTATTTAAATAATTTTTCTTTGCAACCACTTTGACTACTTTATTATTTAAATAATTTATCTTTACTAACAACTTCTTGTTGCAGCTAACTTTTCTATAATTAGTCAATTCACAACTTATTTTACCTTAACTAAATTCTTGTTGCAACCACTGTATTATTTAATTCATTTCTTGGTCAACCACTTTGACTATTCAATCTTCTCATCACAACTACTTTACCATAATTACCAATCTCACAACTTCTTGTTGCAACTAATTTATTTTTAATTATTTTCTTAATGCAACTATACCCATGATTAACTACTAGTTACCATCAATTTGACTAGTACACTTCTTCTAGGAGCTTCTAGAATAATTGACTTAATTGACCTTCTAGGGGCTTCTAGATAACTCATGAGGGTTTTCCAACTTCATATGGTCATAAATATCTAACCGTGAGGATTTATGTGATGTTCCACATATCACTGGAAATGGCATGACATATACTATCCATATAGAATAGTCTTACCTATAAATTCACTGATATTCATGTCTTTATAACTCAAACAAAATCGGGTCCCTTACCCATGCCTTTGTGCTACCAAAATTCTCTATTGGAATTCTCCAAGGGTTGTAATCAATCACTAAGGGTTGACATCGATATACAATCTCACTCTCCGAAGGTTGACATCAAGGAAAACCAATAGTCTAGACCAACTATCCATCAACCTTAGCCAATTTTCTGACAACAACCTAACACAACTTTTCAAGGAGCTCCATAATCAAATCTGAGAGTAAAAGGAATTTCAAGCTTAATCACTACTACTAGACACTTTGTTGAAGAGAATATAAAGAAAATAATGTCACTCATTTTAGATTTCTGGGATTTGTCAAAAACATTTTATACTCTCGGGCTTAGAATCCAAAACACTAAAAAATATTTGAAAGAAAATTTGAAGAATGATGAAGGATTCTTCATAGATTGGGTCTCTATGTTTGTAGCAAAAGTCTCGACAATGACAGACCATAGAAGAAAAAAATAATATTTTCCCTCCCAAAGCCATATAAAATAATTAATGGCGTGTTGGATTGAAATAATCAATACATTAAAGGGTTGTTGGCACATACCTATTTTGGGAGAAAGAAGTTTATTTTGGTCACATGCCTATTTTGGGAGGAATAAGTATATTTTGGGCGCAGGCCTATGTTGGGGTAGAGAATGTTATAAAAATAGGATCGCGGAGCAATAAAATAAAACAAATGCGGAAATAAAACACAGAAGATGCACAATACAACAGAGACACAGATATATGTGGTTCACCCACTGTGGTCTACATCCACCAGATAAATTGCTAGGTCCTTCATTTATTATTATCCAAAAAATGAAGGGATACAACCTACACGACACCTACTGTAACTTCCTCTTATTTCTCTCACAGTATCCTCACTCAGAATACAATATTCCCAATGATACATAGCTGCAATAAATTTCCCTCATAAAATAGGTTTTCCTTCTAGGGAAAAAAAACCTAACATAACTTCTACCGTCATATCTGCGACCTTATAATGAACGATCCATATTTACAATGAAATTACAATATACATTTACAAGGCAATTTTTCCTTCGGAGGCCCTCTTTCCCCCTGACCCCACAGAGGGGGTAACCCCCCTGTGCACTCCCCCACTTGGAGAAGTGTACATTCTTCCGGGGTGTAAATTCTTCATGGGTTATAAAGATGGCTGGAAACAAAGACCTCTAAATCAAGAATATAATCAGGATCCAAAACCAACAATATCCCACTTGGAGATTGATCTCAACAACTCCATCGCTCTTTTATATGATGGAATATGATCCTTCTTGGACCTGGAAAATTTCTCAGCTTTATCTTCATTCTTGAAGACCAACTAAAACTGAGCAGGAACTCAGTTTCTCCCTGGTTACTCCATTTGTTAACATGTCTATAGGATTTTGGCTAGTGTGTATCTTTTCCAAATTCAAATGTCCATCTTCTAAAATAGATTGTATGAAATGGTACCTAGGATGTATATGATTAGTCTTCGAATGGAAGGTTGAGTTTTTTGGAAGATGGATGTCACTCTTACTGTCACAGTACACCCTTCTATTCTCCTTCTTCTTTTCCAATTCCTCCGTAAACCTCTGTAACCAAATCATCTCTTTACTAGCCTTTGTAGCAACAACATACTCTACCTCTGTTGTTTAAAGTTCAACAACCTTTTTCCATTTCAAAATCCAACTTATTTTTGTTCCACTTACAGTAAAAACATACCATGTGGTGCTCCTCCTTCTATCTTTGTCACCTACCATATCTGAATCAACATGTCCCTGTAGAACAATGTATGAACCTTCAAAACATAATGCATGAGTAATAGTACCTCTAAAATACTTGAGAATCCACTTTACTACCTCCCAATGTTCTTTACCTAGATTGTTCATATACCTTCTCACAACTCCCACTCCATGTGCAATATCTGGTCTTGTGCAAACCATCACATACATCAAGATGGAAACTGCTGATGAATAAGGGACCTTGGACATGTATTATATATCCTCCTATGTCTTGGGACACATTTCCTTAGTTAATTTGAAAAGGATGGACAAATGTGTACTAATTGGTTTTTCATTCTGCATTCTAAACCTCTCCAACACCTTCTCTATGTACTCACCCTAAGACGATGCCAATTTGTGATTTTTCCTGTCTCTTGTTATTGTCATACCAAGTATTTTATTTGAATCAACCATATCCTTCATCGCAAATGAATTAGCTAATTTATTCTTGAGAACATTAATATCATGCATATTAGACCCTGGAACAAGCATGTCATCTACATATAATAGCAAGATAATATAACTTCCATTTTCTAGCTTTTTAAAATAAACACAGTGATTAGAATGACATCTATTATAACCATGGTCTATCATAAACCTGTCAAAATTCAAATACCACTTCCTTGGAGATTTCTTTAGGCCATACAAACTCTTATTCAACTTTCATACCAAATTATCCTTCCCTTTGACCTCACACCCCTATGGCTACTGCATATAAATCTCTTCCTTGAAATCCCCATGGATAAAAGTTGATTTTACATCTAACTGTTTAAGATGAAAATATTCTACTGTGACAAGTCTTAAAATAGTCCCAATTGAAGTCATGTTAACAACATGAGAAAATTATTTCATCAAAATATATACCTTTATTTTGTGCAAACCTCTTTACAACAAATCTAGCCTTGTACTATTTTTTTCCTCCATCTTCTTCCTTCAACTTGTAAAACCATTTATTATGCAATTATCTTTTTCCTATAGGAAATTGAACCAAGTCCCAAGTCTAATTACTTTCCAAGGAATCTATTTCCTCTTTCATGCCTTGCTCCCACTTCTTTTTGGTGTCTACCTGCATTGCCTCTTCATAACATTCTGGTTCACTAGAATCAATCAACAATAAATAATACAATGAAGGAGAGTATCGTTTAGGGGGGATACTTAACCTAGTAGATCTTCTAAAAACATTTGTAGGAGTTTGAGGTACTTGTTTATCATGTTGTTGTATATTTTGATTTCCTAGTACCTTTGGAATTTCTTTTTTAGTGATCTCATCAAGCACTATGTATTCTGGTTTTTCTTTTTCCCGTTTCTTTCCCTGTAACTAATCTTTTTACATGACCTTCTCATTGAATATGACATCTATACTCCTAATGATTTTTTTATTTTCATAATCCCATAAGCGATAACCAAAATCATTAACATCGTATCCAATAAAGGTACACTTCTTGGATTTTCCCTCAAGATTTGTTCTATTTTGTTTATCAATATGGACAAATGATTCACAACTGAAAGTCTTCAAAAAAGAATAGTTTACCTTTTCACCTGTCCATGACTCCTCTGGAATTATACCATACAAAGAGCTTGAAGGTGCTCTGTTTATTAAGTAAACAACAATATCTACAACATCTTCCCAGAAATATAAGGGAAAACCAACATGCAATCTCATACTCCTTGCACGCTCCATGATTGTCCTATTCATCCTTTTTGACACACCATTTTCTTGTTGTGTTCTTGGAACTATATTCCCTCTACGAAACCCATGGTACGAAAAGTAATCATCAAACTAATTGTTGTGATATTCACCTCCATTGTATGATCTGATAGACTTCAACCTTTTTCCTGTCTCATTCTCCACCAAAGCTTTCCTTTTCTTAAAAGTATAAAAAACATTAGGTTTTTGTCGAATGCAATAAACCCAAATTTTTCTAGTTGCATCATCAATAAAAATAACATAATAACGAGAGTCACCAAGAGATGATACCTGAGCTCGTCCCCATACATTTGTATGCACAAGCTCTAACCTTTCACTCTTCTTTTCTTTTTTGACTCTAATAAATTTGACTCTCTTTTATTTTCCATAAACACAATGCTCATATAAATCCAAATCAATTTGTTTAAGATCTGGAAACAAATTTATTTTGTGAAGTATCTACATCCCCTTCTCACTCATGTGTCCAAGCCTATGATGCCACAATGTTGTATCCACTCATGTAGAATCTAAAGCGATAGAAGAGTTAGTATTACCAGTACATAAATATAATGTACCTAACTTCTCTCCTTTTATTATCACCAATGATCCTTTGGTGACCTTCCACACCTTATCTGTAAATATGGATATACAACCTTCAATTTCCAACTGCCCTATTGAAATTAGACTTTTCCTTATATCTGGAACATGTCTTACCTCTTTCAACAACCATTGGTTTCCATTGATTTGCTTTATTTTTACCTTTCCCATTCCAACAATTTTTCATGGTTCATCATCACCCAAATGAACCTGTCTAAAATCACCTTGAAAATAATCTATAAAATGTTTCATATGGGGTGTGACATGAAATGAATCCCCTGAATATACTACCAAAGACTCATAAATATTATCTACAAAAATAATCAAAGCATCTTGTAACACATCACTTGTTACATTTTCTTCTTGATTTTTCTCTTGTTGTCCATCTCTTTGTTTCTTTGGAGCTCTACAGTCTTTTTCATATGTCCTTTCATCCCACAATTCCAACACTCTATATTTACAAATATGGATTTGGATATTCACTTCCTATAATTCTCATGGTTCCCTGAGCCCTTTCTTATATCCTTTTATCTTCCCCTGTTATCCATGTTTAACGCATTACCTGATGTCTCACCTGTTCTTTTCTGTCGCATTTCCTCATTAAGGATAACACCAACAACATCATCAAATTTTAAAGTGTTTGAACTAGAGACAAAGTTACTTACATCCATGAACAAGTTGTCCTAGCTTTGTGGAAATGAGCATAAGATTAGAAGAGCCCTGACCTCATCATCAATGTCTACTTTTACAGAACTTAGTTGATTAGTAACTGTATTAAATTTATTTAAATGATCTGCAATAGACCCACCTTATGACATCTTCATATTAAATAATCTCTTCATTAGAAATACCTTATTGTATACTGATGGTTTTTCATACAGTTTATCCAATGTGTCCATAAGCTCCTTTATTGTCTCTTATTTCAAAATATTTAAAGCCATTGACATTGCCAGGCTCAGCTGTATTGTTCCTAGTGCCTTTCTATCAAGAAACTCACATTCTTCATCCTTCATGGCCGTCGAATTATTTTCTATTCCATCAAATGGTAGGAATAGATCCTTCAGATATAAATAATCTTCCATCTGCATATTCCATAACTGGTATTTTTGGCCGTTAAATTTCTTGACCTTAAACTTTCCATCTTCCACTGTTGATCCAACTCAAACCAGGAGCCCTCTTTTCCTACGAGTTACCTTTTACTTTGATACCAATTGGTTTAGGATCGTGGAGCAATAAAATAAAACAAATGTAGGAATATAACACAAAAGATGCACAATACAATAGAGACACATATATACGTGGTTCACCCATTGTGGGCTATGTGCACTAGAGAAATTGCCAGGTCCTTCCTTTATTATTATCTAACAAATGAAGGGATACAACCTAAAACACACCTATTGTAACTTCATATTCTTTCTCTCACAGTATCCTCACTCAGAATACAATATTCACAATGATACATAGCCACAACACATTTCCCTCATAAAAAAGGGTTTCCTTATAGGGAAAAAAAACCCTAACATAACTTTTACCGTCAGATCTATGACCTTATAATGAACGGTCCAGATTTATAATTAAATTACAATATACATTTACAAGGCAATTTTTCCTTTAGGGGCTTCTTCCCTGAACCCCTTCTCGAGGCCCACTTGCCCCCAGACCCCGCAAAGGGGGTAACCCCCATTTCCAGTCCCCCTCATGGAGGAGTGTACATTCTTCGAGGTTGTTAAGTCTTCATGGGGTATAAACATGGATAAAAACAAATACCTCTGAATCAGGAAGATAATCAGGCTCCACAACCAACAAAGAATCCTATTTTTAGAGCATGCACCTAGGTGGTTGAAAAGAAGCATGTAAAAAAAGAAGGAAAAACAACATTTGGAAGATGGAGGAAAAGGAGTGTGATGCACATGCAGAAAAACTTAACCATGTTAGGGTTAGTATTTTGTACATGAATGTAATGGCTATGAGCTAGTAGAATAGTATAAATAAAGGCTTAGGAGGTCTAGGAGAGGTTGGTCATTGGTTTATTGGTCAAGGAGATACAATTTTGATATGAATAAGATAGTTTTTTAGGGTTAGGTCACAGGATGTGGATCCTGGTGTGGTGTAGTCCACCTCACAGAGGGTACTTACCCTTATTTTTTATTGTAAAACCTGAAGAATGTAATGTGCATAACACATATTTTGCAGAACAATGAATAAAAGATAAGAAGAGACAGATATTTGTGGACATAACCCCAGGGGAAGGGGAGGTGAACCACGATAAATATATTGGGTTTAGGTGTCATGAATGGTTTTTTATTGTTATGTTATTTATCAGTTACATAATGAATGGTTAAGTTTAATTACAAAAGCATGCTTTCATAGTTAGATGAATGAATGAACACTATATTTATATGAATGAATAATAATGTTGATTCATGAGGAAAAGGATTAGAATACATCCCTTCCCTGACTACAAACACCTGAGTATTGTTGTTCCCCATAAAGTTATCTTGGGTGAGATTGTGTTGTGCACTCTGTGCACAACATTTCCTTTTGGTTTACAAGGAGGGTTGATAGTTTGAGGGTTTTGTTGGAAACCTTTGATATTAGAACCTGGGTCAGCCCAAGTGTCCAAAAAATGGTTCAAAACCTGGGTAAGATGGCTGGAACTGCACATGATCGATTGGAACAGATATGTTGAAGAAAAACACAGAGAATGAAAATGTAGAAGGGAATGTTCAGGACATGGAATACAAAAAATGAAGAGATTGAAAGATGGTTAAGGACAAAGGAACTCGAGTTTACGTAGAAGGACAACAAAAACCCTAAGTATACAACATGGAAATATATCAACAAATAGGTGTTTAACAACTTGCATGAAGTATTTTTTTGGGAATTATCGCATCTGTTGCATTAGTGGTTATTGAGGTTGAAGGGAAACCATCCTATGAATCAGATAAGACAACTAGAGTGGCATCCCATGGAGATCGTGCAGTTGTAGAAAGTCAACAATAAATTTATGTGTGCAATAGAGTTTTGGTTAGATAGTATTATTGCAGGGTTTATAACTGGATTTGCAATTGATACTGCGAATTTATACACAACTACAGAGAAGTATTTTCTGAAGGGACCCAGAGGTAGGTACGTCAGATCACAATATACTTTCATAAATAATTTATTATATGACAAAGGCATGATAACCATGGAATCAGACAACTAAACTTCCCTGTGTGCATGAGGGAAGGGGGGAAGCACTGACAAGAGTTTGAGATATGGATAGGGAATTGGATAAGGGGAAGCATCCAAGGACCTTATCATGATGTATGAGGACCATACAAAGAATATCATGAAAAAAGATGGAGCGTCGCACAATGATATACATTACCAATACAAGATGGATAACAAAAAGAGGGTCATAGCTGACAAAGAGGGATTGGAGAGTGATGGAGAATAGGTAGAGGATCTCTAAGATGTGGAGAATATTGATGAAATCTTGTGTACAAAATATGAAAGGAAAAAAAGAGTTCCAGGGTTGGGAACATAAGTGATAACTCTAGTATAGATCACAATTACTATGGAACCTACAACCCCATGTGTGACTAATACACCTGAAGGAACACTAGATTTTAGACAACCAATTTTTAGTAGAAGAGGGGAAACAAGTCAGGGGTTCAATAGAAGAAATATAATTGGGGATACAAGTTCAGTAAGTAACAATCAACTATATACACTGCATGGAGGCAGTATTTCAACACGTTCAAAATGGCAAGAGTAGATTTTACTATCAGATTACCAGAGCTTCATGGCTAGGCATCAGAGGACCCTGAGAAGCATTTATTTATTTGTGAAAAGATATGGGAACAAAATCAGGTCACAAATGAGGATAAAAAATTCATAGATTTGGATATAACACTTAGAGACCACACACTAGACTGGTACATAATCCTTGATGTAAAAATTCCATAAGGAGCACCAAAGATTGTCGCAAAAGTGAAAAAATTGTTGGTAAATGAATTTCGGAAGCCATGATCACAAGACAAGTACATGAAAAACATTATTGAGATCAGGCAGAACCCAGGAGTCTGTTTGGGAGATTGATCAAAGGTTCAAACATCTAGAAGGTAAGTTGAAGTACTCTATTACTGAAATGAAACATAGGAAGTTATTTGTGAACTCACTATTACCACACTTGAAGTATCCTTTGAGACAACATAAGTTTCAAACTCAAGAAGAGGATCTGCAAGAAAACGTGAAGTTGGAGGAAAACCATTAGCAACAGATAGATCCAACAATAGAAGAGTTGAAAGAGTATCTGAGGAATATAACATTTCAGTTGAACCAGAACAAGGGGAAAAATAAGAGATATTTTTTTTGGTGTACATTATGCAGGACAAAAGGACACCATAAGAATGAATGTCCAACATTTGCGCAATACTTGGCAACAGGGGTGCCAAACTCCTTGCCAATAGGAGGACCATGGTGTGAAATTTGTAAGATACAGAAGCACGATCCATATAATTTTCCTATGATGCAGAAGTATAAGACAATACCAAAAAGTTTTACTATAATTTTTGCAAATCAATGGGTCATGATGATAAGGATTGTAGAACGTTGGAATTAATGAGAGAGAGAACTTCATACACCTACAAAGTGCAAGCAGAGATGATGATAGGCCAAGATGCACCGTAGTTCAATAATTTTCAGCCACAATTTAACCCCGTGCAACCACAGTACAACAATGCACAACCACAATATAATATCGTGCAGTATAACTAGATACCCCAATACAATGCACTGTGCAGAGATAGAGGTGGATTCAGAGGTGGATGACGAGAAAGAGGAAGATTTGGATGAGACAAAGGGCCAATATTATTCCACAATGTTTAGCAACCAGGACACTATGCATGAAACTATCCACTTCCACCTGCAACATGTATGTATTTTCGTGCAACATACCACACCACAAAATATTTCCCAACACTATTGGGAAAAATACAAGAAAAAAGGAACTAGAACAATCAGAGCATCCAATGGATTTCTTCAAAATCCAGGGATGATGGGAAGAACATCAACATAGTTACTAGAGGAGGCGTCAAGAAGGGAGATGATGCATTAAAACATGATCCAACTCAACACTATTGGGTCAAAAAGAACACTGATCCACATAAAAGAAAAGTTTTAAGGAAGCCAAACAAGATATAATAAAAGATAAAATTGCATCTAAATCAATTGTGTAGAAAACTTAGGATCTACCAATGTACGATATGCCACCTTTAATGGATCACACCAGCATAGGACAACCTTCATAGCAAGTAAGTAACCTAAAGACTTTTTTTCAGCCATGCGTAAATTTATTGAATGATCCATCATCCATTAAGGTCTTACACAACTTTCTAGAAAGATGCAACAAAGAAGTGGAAGGGAAGTTATAAAAGAATACAATTAATCATCTCCATATGAGAAGATGAAAAACTAGGTAATTTAGGTTAAATTCCAACATTGAGGATTTCAATATGGGATATATCATACTTGATTTAGACTCTGAATTGAATGTTTTACCTAAGAATACATGGCAGTGTATAGGGGAACCCACATTAGGATATTCACCTATCCCGTTGAAATTGGAAAATAAACATAGAGTGTTACCAATTGGAAGACTTAAAGGTGTGACAATAAACTTGGATGGACTATGCACTGTGGCAGATTTCAAAGTTATACAAATAGTAGATGGCACAACACCCTACCAAACATTACTTGGATTGGACTAGGCATTTGATAACTAGGTTGTGATCAACCTAAGGACATGGAAAATGACTTTTGAATCATGTGAGTATAGAGTGATTGCACCATTGGATCCCTTAGAACGACAAAGGTTTGTAGAGATGAAATGTTTGGAATTGGAAGAAATAAATTAGTTATATAGGACTATTGCGCAAGAAAAAGATTATGTCAACCCAACTGTAGATGAGGTACTCATCTAGAGAAGCATTACATCCTGTGCCTCAAACTCAAATACATGTATGGAAAAATGGAAGTAAATACTACATGAAGTCTCCACAAGGAGGTGTGCAAGAATAGAGTGCGTAGTAAGGTGGGTGGGTACCGAGATACGAGAACCTCCCAATTTTCATGTTTTGAACGACTTAGAATAATTATTGACAAACTATGAGGAGAATTTTTGGAAAATCAGAAGTTGTTAGCCATGGATATTTCACTCAAGGAAACACCTACAAGATGGTGGGGCATGCACAAGGAAACAATTCAAGACTAGTATCAGTGTAAAAGGTTACTATGCATTAGATTTGGTGCAGAACAGAGGAGCAACACATTGCAGAAATATGATGGATGAGGAAGGCCAATTGAGAACCTAGAGAAATGTAGAACACAATGGAGGTTGACACCACCAAAAGAATGGCCTCACTAATTTATTCATACATTGGAAGGGATACCAGGGAACTAGTATATAGATAAAGAATTACACAAAGGAACTATAGAATGGACAATATTACAACATAATTTTATGGTAAATTTCTCATTTGAGCATAAGAACCCCAATATTGATTTATCCCTGAAGCTAATACACAAATTGAGGAACCTGGGGTGGAAATTATAACATAATATCAACAATGGAACATACACATAGTCAAATACTTACTCTCATGTTACCATGTCACATAGGAAACACCAGATGAAGATGATCCACGTAACAACCAGATAACAAAGATTGAAGGAGAACAAGAGGTGGAAGGTCCATTTCTGGAGTCAAAGGCATTTTTTTCACCAATAAAGGTTAAGAAAGTCAACATTAGGACAAAATAAAACCCTAAAATGGCAAGAATTGGAGACTATTGGTATGAGAAGACAATAGAAAGGATAACATATTTACTGCATGAATACATTGACTTGTTTCTAGCAACCTTTACAAAGATGAAATGAATAGCAGGTGATATGGGTGAGATGAAGATACCCCTAAAACTAGATGTTAGACCTGTTAGACATAGACCTTATAGGTTGAATCCAGTGTATAAGAAAAAAGTGAAAGTAGAACTTGACCGAATACTATAAGTTGGTATCATAGAGATAGTGGAAGAATCTAAATGGATCAGTCCCATGGTAGTCCAGGAAAAGAAACAAGGGGGAATACAAATTTGTGTAGATCTAAGGAAATTGAATGATGCTTCCTTACATGATCCTTTCCCTACCCATTTCAAAGATGAGGTCTTAGAGAATGTGGGAGGCCAGGAAGAAAACTCATTCACAGATGGATTCTCGAGTTATCATTAGATCAAAATAGCTCTCAAGGATAGGCATAAGACTACATTTTCTACATAATGGGGATCATATCAGTATATAGTTATTCCCTTTGGATTGAATAATGCACCAGATATATTTTCAAGGGTGGTCATAGATGATTTTAAATATTTCATACATAAGTTATTATAAGTATATTTGGATGAATGGATTGTTTTTAGTCTTTTAAAAGATCATGTAGAAGTCTTAATACTAATGTTGGACAGAGGCAGGCACTGTCAGATCTCATTAAACATCAAGAAATTCATTTTCAACACACCTTTTGGGATACTATTAGGACATGTGGTATGCAGACAAGGGTTACTGGTTGACCCTGCTAAGATTGTTGTAATCATGAACTTACCACCACCAAATTCAGTGCATCAGTTGAGAGCCACACTTGGACATACAAGGTACTATAGGAAATTTATCAAGGGGTATGCACAAAATACCATGCTGATGGAAAATTTGTTGAAGAAGGACACAACATTTCAGTGGAATGACGATTGTCAGTAGGGATTGGATACTTTGAAGGATAAGATGGTGAAAACACCCATCTTAGTGTTTTTAGACTCGGAAAAGGCATTTAATGTGCATGTAGATGCATTAGAAATAACACTTGGAGAAATTTTTGTGTAGCCATGAGTAGGTGACCTAGATCATCCTATATCCTTTCAAGTAGGAAGTTTTCAAAATCATAGAAGAATTACAACACAACAAAAAGAGAAGTTCTATCCATGGTGTATGCACTACATAATTTCAGACATTACTTATTTGAAAATCACTTTAAAATGTTCACAGATCATTCTTCCCTCAAATATCTAGTCAACAATCCAATGTTAGGGGGGAGGAACTGTAGATAGATATTATTGTTCCAGGAATTTGAATTTGAGGTAATAGTTAAAATAGGGAAACTGAATGCAGGACCAGATCACTTATCAAGGATAACTAATGGAGAAGAACCTACTAACTTAGAAGACAACTTCCCCGATGAATAGTTATTTTCAGTACATATAGTTGATGAGTAATTTGCTGATATCATTGAATTCTTGAGCACAGGAGTTGTGCCAAAGGATTTTAGTACCACAAAGAAAAAAAACCTGGTAGTCAGAGCTACAAACTATCAACTAATTGCAGGTTATTTATACAAGTTGGGCTCAGATAGCATTCTAAGGAGGTGTGTGATGGAACATGAACAACCCATGGTTCTATCAGAAGATCATGAAGGTATAACTAGAGTACACTATGTAGGAAAGGCTACCACACATAAGGTATTGTGCCCAGGTTTATGATGTCCAACAGTTCATAAGGATGAAAAAGAATATTTCCAGAACTATGATGTCTGTCAGTGTGTTGGAAAACCCAACAGGAGGGATGAGATGACCCTAAGACCTCAAGTAACTCTTCAGGTACTTGACAAGTGGGAAATAGATTTTGTTGGACCTATTAATCCACCAACAAGAAGTTCAAGATCCAAATACATCATTACTGTGACATAATATTTAACCAGATGGGAAGAAGCAACACCAGTCAAGGATTGCAGCGCAGAGACAACATCACCCTTATTATTTGAGCAATTGATTACAAGATTTGGATGTCCTGGGATTTTGATGAGTGACCAAGGACACTGTTTTATTAATATTACCATCTAGGCTATGACTGATGAGTTTGAATTATACCACCAGAAGAGTACACCATATCATTCTCAGGAAAATGGGAAAGTAGAATCTTTCAACAAGATTTTGGAGAATGCCCTAACAAAGATTTGTAATGTGAAAAAAGATAATTGGGATTTAAAAACACTAGTTGTAATATGGGCATACAGGACTACATGCAAGAATTTGATAGGCCAAACACCATTCATATTGGTGTATGGACAAGAAGCAGTGGTTCCATTACAAGTTTGGTACCCAATCTGCGCGTTGCCAAAAATACAAATATGACTGAAAGAGGTGCAGTACAAGAATGATTAAGTCAACGTATGGAACTGTAAGAAGATAGGATTATGGAAGGATTCCACCAAGAGGTACATAAAGTAAGGGACAAATCTTGGCATGAAAAACACATAAAGAAGAAGAAATTTAAGGAGGGAGATATAGTTCTCCTTTATGACAACAAATTTTTGCAACATAGTGGTAAGTTTAGAATGCATTGGCTAGGGCCATATGAAGTGAAGTATGTCACAAATGGAGGATCTGTGCAACTAAAGGACTTGATAGGAACATAAATGCAAGGAATGGTGAATGGTAGTTGATTGATATTGTATAGCGACAATCAACCTACTCACTCTCATTAGTTGCAATGCAGTAAGGAAGCCCTATGTATAGTGTACTATAGTAAAAGTTAAGAAATAAAAATTATAAAAAGACATAAAAAGTAGAAAAAGAAGAAAAAGAGAGATACAAATATAAAAAAGAAGAAAAATACAAAAATAAGTACTTAGGAGGAAGTATTGATTAAGTAAAGACATCACGCAACATTTGGTGCAACAAAAGTTTGAATACTATGCACTGAAAAATGGAACATTGTGTAAATGACCAAAAAAAGTGAAAAATACAGTAGAACATTAATGACCGAATCTATAAAGAGGGAAAAGCATGGAAAATTTATACACTTAGAATTTTTTTAGAAAAGAGAGAGCTAAAGAGTGAAACCTAGGCGACATTGTGTGAGGAAGGTAACAATTGACCAATCAACAAACAACATGAACCCTCCAAAGGTTGGCACCCTAGGGCGATATACTAGGTTTACTTGTTAGGTTGGAAAAAGGAAGGAATGGATGACAAAGTTTGAGAATGTGGTTGAATTCGAAGGTAGATGAGGATACCTTGATGGTTTCACAAGGTGAAATGGGTTAGAGCTCTGAAAACCCAAATGGTAGTGAAAACCCTAACCCGGAAACACCTTCCGAACCTGAGGGATGAAGGAGAAACAATAGGGACATGGCGTAGAGGAGGTATTGGTCAAAGATATCTCAAATCAGTTGAAACCGAAGGAGAGGAAGAAGGCATGACAACAAAAATGGTAGAAGGCCACCCAATCGTCTACCAGAAAAGAAAGGAGAAAGATGTAATAATGATCATACTCCCATACATCCCAGACATCGTTGTCACAATGTAGGATATGCTCGAGAAAGTGCCAAAGGTGAGATACTCTGACCATGATGTTATAGACGCAGAAACATTTATAGACTTTGCAAAGGAAACTTATTTGGGGGAAATGGGGGAGATAGGACCCCTAGGAAGACCCGTCATGGAGCCCGCACAGTGGATTACATGGATATATAATTTGGCTATCATGAACCTCCTAGACATACCACACTTCAGGCACGGTAAGAATGTGGGACTGTGCATCAAACAACTCTTGGACATGGTACACAGAGGTATCTTGTGGATGGATAGGCCAGTCCCCATATATTTTTCTCTAATTGCCAAAATTACAGGGTTTCCCACTGTTGGAACACAAACCAAATAGTACCTATAGAATAAGGCAAGAGAAAAATAAATTGCAGACATAGTCAAAGCGCAGTTTGGAAGGGGAACTAGGGAATAGTCATAAAATAAATCAATGATGTCACGATGAAATTCACCAACAAGATAATGGCTTGCAAATTTTTGAGGAAGTGCAGGAAAGAAGAGGCCCCAATAGGAGTCATAGCAATAGTTGTGCAGTGCGCAAAAAGGGTAATTTTTAGCTAGGCGTCATACCTATTAAAACAATTTTTGATCGACTACAAGGATGTGTTGGATAATGGCATTGAGTTCCATTATTCCTGGCTCCTCATCCTCGTTACTTTATTATCTTGGCAGGAAAACAATTTCTTGACTTTTATAGATAGGAAGGGGAAGCGCTACACATCAAGATACAAAACCCTCTTGCAAGCCAAGGATACTAAGAATCAACAAGAAAATAGTGTAGTGTTTTCCATGGTTTTGGAAGACATACAACAAAGAAAGAAAAATATATGGAGGATTCATGCTGAGGTAGTCTAGGATAAGGATGATATTTCTAGGTTTAAGGCATCCAAACATCACATGTGGATTCATGCTATAAGGGACCCAAAGAAAAATGGTTGGAAATGCAGTATTGTGTATCTAGAGAAGAGGTTGACTGGATCAAAAAATATTAGCCAGTGCAGTGGAAGGTTCTAGAAACAAAGAAAGAAGTCAAACCCAAGGATAAAACAGAGGTAAGAACATAAAAAAATATAGGTATCCCAACTGAAAACACCAGAAAGGTTGCAAAGTGTGCTCAAGCATTAGCAAGCAGTGCACAAATGAAAAATCCCAGGACAAAAGAAACAGTGTCAAGGGTAGAAGTCAAGGGCGACGATAAGATTGGAGAAACCTCTCGGCCCAAAGAGGAGGATGCACAGAAGAAGAAGAATATTGGGGTACAGGCCTCATGGGTTAAGAGAACTGCAATGCAGGAGGATGGCACCTGAAAGAAAATGAAATACGAGATAAAGCCTCTAGTAATCACAATTATAGAGGACGATGTTGAGCTACTGGGAGATAAAGTCCACAACATGGGAGAATATGTGGTACACGTAGCAGAGGTGGAGAGGGAGGAGATCATGGCTAAGTTGGTGGAATTCCATGATACTCTACAAAGGTTTCATATTCTTACAATGCAAGAATTTACAACGCAACAACCCGAAAAGATGAAGAAAACACATGCATAGAAGGAACATAAACAAACAATTAAGATAGTGGTGTAGGCCAGTGACACCTTCACAGTCACACAAAATATGTTGAGATTTGATCAGGAGACAACAAAGAAGAAGGTTGGGGACATAGACCAAATTGAGTTGGTTATGGTGTACATATCTACAAAGGCACTTTAAGGACTATAAGCAAGTGTGATGCAAGAAGTCCACTCTAGAGCCCGCATAGATTATACCAACTTGGAAGTTGGCAGGGAGGTTGCATAAGTGCTACAAATTAACTGTCATCATTTGACCATGGATAAGGAGGAGGAGGAGATACCCACATAAAAACTAGAAAAGAGAATGATAGAAATATATAAAAATATACTAGACTGAGCATAGGAGTCAGAAGTCACACCTGAGGGGAAGTTTCATAGGATTGCATAACTCATGGAGAAATACCAAAATGAGATCACAGAGCTCATAGATAAATTAACTCCTACTACACCTCCAAAAGTTAGAGATCAAATAGAATAGGAGGCTACTTTGCACATCGACAGTATTGTGCAGGAAGCTAAGGCAGTGGAAGAACTATATGAAAATATTACTCAAATATGGACCATTATGGAAGAAGATGAGAAAATACAACAAATGAACCAGAAGAAAGAAAGAATTACATCAGATATTCAGGAATTAAAGAAATAGTAGAAGGTAATGGTCATCCTAGAGAGGTTGAGGAGTACGTAGGATATGAAGAACCTATAGGAAGAGGTAAAGTCTACACATGAAGACAAGCAAGCAATATAGGCTCAGTTGGAGCCATTACAACAAGAAGTAGAGGGTATGATAAAAGAAATGTAAGCCGAGAAGGGGAAAATCGAGCAAGTACATGCAGAATGCAGTGCAGTTCTAGTAGAGCACATTACAACGTAGAGTGTGGAAAAGTTGGAAGAGTAGCTCACAAGAGTGAAAGAGAAATTCACTCAATTGGAAAATGTGTTCTAGGAGTTGCAACTAGCCATACAAAGTGTAAACTAAGGCACAGTGGCTCGGGATTCTCAACATATTAGTGTTGGGGGCCTGTTGGCACAAGGAAATTTTGGGATACATAAGTCTATTTTGGGCGTAGGCCTATTTTGGGAGGAAGAAGTCTATTGGGCGTAGGCCTATTTTGGGGAAGAGAAGCCTATTTTTGGAGTGCAAGCCATAGGTGGTAGAAAAGTAGCATGCAGAGAAAGAAGGAAAAGCGTAATGCAGAAAAAAAAGGAAAAACAACATGGAAAAGATAGAGGAAAAGAAGCATGGCGTGCATGCAGACAAACCTATCCATGTTAGGGTTAGGGTTTTGGACATGAATGCAATGGGTATGAGCCAATACAATAGTATAAATAAAGGGCTAGGAGGTCTAGGAGAGGTTGATCATTGGTTGATTGGTCAAGAAGATATATTTCTGGTTTGAAAAAGCTAGTTTTTTATGGTTAGTTCACAGGCTATGGATCCTAGTGCGGTTTAGTCCACCTCAAAGAGGGTACTTACCCTCGTTTTTAATTGTAAAACCTAAAGAATGTAATGAGTGCAATGCATGTTTTGCATAACAATGAATAAAAGATAAGAATAGATAGATATTTGTGGATGTATCCCCTGGGGGTGAACCATGGTAAATCTACTGGGTTTATGTTTCATAAATGGTTGTTTATTGTTATGTTATTTATCAGTTACAGAATGAATGGTTAAGTTTAATTCTGAAAGAATGCATGCATATTTAGATGAATGAATGAAAACTATATTTAGTTGAATGAATAATAATGTTGATGCACGAGGAAAAGGATCAAAATACAACCCAATCCCTTCCCTAACTACAGACACTTGAGTATTACAGTCCCCCATGTTAGCGATATTTCTTGTAAAGGGGGTATCTTCCTAAAGGGATAGTCCCTTTGGGTGGAAAAGTGAAAAGAAGTGGGGTAAAAACCCACTTACCCTAAGTTTGGGGCGCAAACATGCATTTCGCTAAGCAGAAGGCAAGTCTGGGTGGCCAGAATCTGTGTGCCTAGATCTATGGTTAGAGTTGGATTCTGGAGCCCCCTGCCATTCTACCTTTAAAGCGGAGGGGGGGGGGGTACGAAATTAAGCATGCATATCTCAACGGCTTGGATCTGGGAGACCAGATCTATGATCAAGGTTGGATTCCAGACCCCCTTTTCTTTTATACATTTAATAAGGGGGGGGGGTATGGAATGGGCGGCTGTGTGTGGGTCCCCCTATCATATCCACATAATTGCCTCCGCCTTTCATCTTCCCCCATCTGTCTTCCACTCCATATCTCACCTCCACTCAATGCCATCCTAGCCCACCTTATTCTTGTTTCAATATCTTTCCTTCTGACACCTATCCTTCTCCTTTCCACATCACTCAATCATAAGTGATGCATCCTCCCTCAACCGATCATGTCTCGTTACCTCCTCCTTCGTTGTTTCCTCTCATCCCTGCCTGATCACCGCTCATCCACCACTTCCAACCATGTGCCTCAGTCTTCGCACCGACCTCCATGTCTTATCATTAATTCATTTGAAACGACTCGTTTCAGCCAATCCAAGTGGTAGAGAGAGAGAGTTTTCACATCCCAAGAGTGCAGAGTTGATAGAGCTGTTCCCAATCCAAAGGAAGCAGTTATTGAGGTAGTTGGTGGTGGTTAGACATCATCTCCACCATAAATGGAAAGTCCAGAAAGGGACCTGAGATGAGTCAATTATTTTTCAGGGTTTCCATAAGTCTGATTGCATCTGACACGAGCGCACAACCGTTCAGAGACTGCAGGTGCAGTCTGCTAGTAAACATGCAGACGTAATGTTTTTAATGATAAGCCTTGGTTTTTCTACTGTTATTGGCTTGGGGTATATGTAGGCAATTTTTACATTTTGTAATCTATCGATGGTAGAGTTAAGATCCCAACTGTAAATCTTTAACAAAGCCTTTGGTTCTCTGGTTATAGAATGATATTTTGAGATTTCTTGTTTAATGGCGGCCAGTCTCTTGCTTTCCTTATTCCTCTGAATCTTAAGAGCTCGGGTATGGATGATCCAGTCGGGTGTTGCTGCAACTATATGATTTATGTTTGATTGTATTAGTTATGCAATGTTTGAGGTTCACTTTGAAGTTTCTCTGGTCTAAGAGGATCTCATATCTGAGACTTTTCCCCTTCCTTTTACTTACTCACCTCTATACAAACTTATTGGCTCAAGTTGAATCAAGACCTCGTATTTCCTTGCTATTCCAACCCAGTTTTCTGAGTGGGCGATATTGTTCTAAGTTTACTTCCATTCGATCACCCTATTTATAAACAAATCATGACATAAACTGATGGGCATCAAGATCTGCTCCTACTGCAATCCAGGAATGACCTCCAATGCCAACATTTATGGTGCCATTGCCGGGGACGAAGTTGAAAATTTTCCCTGGGATTGAACGACATTGAGCCTCTGATTTTGAAGGTGCATCAGGCATCAAATCCCTTTGAAGATTGCTACTGTGCACTAGGCAACTCTAGTGTGACGACTCCTTTGGGGAAGAACCTGCTGTGTTAATTGTGGCTTCCAGAGGTAGACACATGCGGTCCCATCCACAGCTGCCTCTAGCTACGTCTGAAGCTAATCCGGAGGTGATTATTAGAAAAGGGAAGGCCTCTCAAGGAGAAAGTTCCACCGCCGAACTAGGTAATTTTCCATCTCCTTCTGTAGGAACTCCATTTTCTTCTTCTCAGCTTCCTAGAAGACCTGTTTCCAAAGTTTCCTGTTTCCTAAATTTCGGGAGTGTTCCTGTTGATTTTTCCCCTCCTGGTCTGGGATTGGAGGGAGAAATCCTTGTCACTCCCCTCTCTCCTGAAGTTGTACCTTGGTGCAGACCTTGAACTGTAGAAAGTTTCACCACCCCTCCTCTTGTTACTATTGCTTCTACTAGATAGAGAGAAGCGTCTACTAACTCAAGCCCTTTATCCTTCTCTCTGAATCCCCCGTTGTTTCCCCTTCCACCTAGTAGCGCATTCCCAATATTCCCTGTTCGAGCCCCTTCTCCTCCGAGTTCTCCTCTGCCCAATATTCCTATGGTAGGAGAAAATCCCCCCATGACTAGAATGGAGGCTATAATAGTTTCTAGGTATGCTCCCCTTGTGTTACCTCAACCTCTCAACACCCTTCCTGCAGATGGCTACCTTAAGAAGCTACCCAAGTTTACAGGTGAAGGGAACATAGCTGCAGAAGAACACCTTGAAGCCTTTTATAGCTTCACAGATGATCACGTTATCATGCATGCAGACATATGGATGAGGATTTTCATCCATAGCCTTGAAGGCAAGGCTAGAAAGTGGTTTAGGGACCTGCCTCCTGGATCTATCGATGGGATTGAGGCTTTGGATAAAGGCCTTTTGAGACAATGGGGAGACAAAAAAGACTTCATGTATTACATGACAGAGTTTGGGTATTTGAAGAGAAGGGAAGGAGAGTCTGTCTCTGACTTCTCCAAGAGATTCAATAAAATGTATAATAAATCCCCGTTGAGACAAATCCCTCAGAAGCCTCTGCCAAAATCACTTATGTTAGTGCTTTTGAGCCTGATTTCTGCCTTCTGTTGAGGGAAAGGAGAGCCACTACTTTGGATCACATGTAGGATGCAGCCATGGAAGTAGAATCTAACATATTGGCTATTGATCGACTCAGGAATAAGGCTGATAGAGACATATCCAGGAAAAGACTTGAAGCCTCCCCATCCAATTCCTCTCCCCTTCCCCTTCAGACTGACGAGGTAACTAGAATGCTAAAATCACTTTCGGCTAGAATGGAAAGGTGGGAGTTAGAAGGGAAGCCCATGTATAGAAATCCCCAAAATACTGATAACAGAGGCTTCAGGAGGCCTGGTAACAATGTGCCATAGGATTTTCCAAGGGAACAAAGGGGCAAAGACATAGAAGATCAAAGGATTCAAACCCCTCTCCAAAATAACCTAGTTGCTCATGAGGAAGGAGAGGAGATAGATGAGCTCGAGCCTGAAATTCATTGTATTGTGACACCTTCCCTTTTCCCCCTTTGACTCAATCTATATTTGAAGAATCCCTTATGAAAATTCAAGTCAATGATTTGGGTAAAGTGGAAAGGGCCAACAACACTCCTAACATATATCATCTGAGGTCAAAGAAGAAAGAAGGAAACCTTGATAGCCAGGATCAGCCCCTCATAGTAGAAATGCCTACTAAATCTGCAGCAATCACTACTAAAGAAAAGAAAGCTCAAAATACTTCACCAACAACTAAAGAACCTGTCTCTGAGGTAAGGGAAGCTCTTAAGCCTATTTCCTCCTTTATTTTTGAGCATGAAATTCAAAATATTAGAATTCCCGTACCCCTCTCAGAGCTAATTAAAAATGAAGATTTCAAAAGATCCCTCTCCAAGCTGCTACAATCTGAGTCCCCTCAGCCTACCATAGACTCCGTAAATATTCAAGATGAAAAGACAGTAGTCATCCTAAGCCCCATGGTAGAAGATAGTGATGATTCATCCCCTCCCTTCTACACATCCCTGAACATACACGATAAAGTGTTGCATAATTTCCTCATGGATTCAGGAGCTTCCCACAACCTTATGCCCAAAATAGTCATGGAAGAATTGGGACTGGAAGTGACAAAGGCTTATCACAATCTGCACTCTTTTGATTCAAGGAGGGTGCAATGTCTTGGAGTCGTCAAAGACTTGGTGGTCTCTTTGTTTCAACTGCCAATGAAGAGTGTGGTCATGGACATTGTGGTAGCTGATGTCCCCCCCAAGTTTGGCATGTTGTTGTCAAGATCTTGGATTAAAAGACTTGGGGGAACATTACAAATGGATCTCACATATGCCACCATTCCAGTCTTCGGAGGGGAACATAGGAGGTTGTATAGAGAAGCTCAACTAGCTTACATTGTTAATGATGAAGATAACCCCACCAATCATCCTATCTTTGTACTTGACACAGATTTGGGGTCTAGTTTATTGCAGATCACTGACACTCCTGAAGCCCCTTTATATATTAGAAAGAATCCCATTTTTAACCATGAGATACCTCCTCCAACCACCTCTGTTTGGAATATGTTCTTCGATGGAGCTTCTTCTAGTGTAGGCATTGGCACTGGAGTGGTTTTTGTGTCTCGTCAGGAAACCATATCCCTGTCATACAAGATGGAATTTGAAACTACCAACAATGTGGCAGAATATGAAGCTCTGGTTCTAGGTTAAAGGGTTGCAAAAGAAATCGGAATTAAAGAGATAGCAGTATTCGGGGATACTGATTTGATAATATAGCAGGTCATAAATGCTTATCGGGCTAAGCATCCATAGCTCAGGAGTTACAGGAATGAGGTATGGGATCTGATTGATAATTTCTTCTTGGCTTTCAACATTTCTTTTATTCTAAGAGAAGAAAATACTTTGGCCGATTCCTTATCTATCTCAGCTAGTTTGTTCAGGATCCCTCTGACACCTAATATCAAATGTGAGATCGAGATAAGATACATGCCATCCATCCCGGACAATGTCAAGCATTGGAAGGTATTCGAAGACGATCTTGAAATCGAAAAATTTCTTCAGTCCGCCGATGAATTTTTTGCATTGCACATTGATCAGGACCCTGATCCCAAAGGTGAACCTCAGCCTGAGGTATTTTTAAATAAAATTGTTAATCACCATATTGTTCAGTTGCCCAACAATCACATTTCGAAGGGACTAGTCCCTTTAGAAAGACTGTTCGATGGGAATGATGAGGCACTAAGGGGTAGAGTTTCAAATGAAGATGTTGATACAACTGAGTGCAACATTGGCACACAGGAGGATCCTAAGTTTGTCAAGTTGTCAAGTAGCCTAACCCAAGAATAGAGGGACAAATATACTGAGTTAGTAAAAGAATTTACTGATGTGTTTGCATGGACCTATGAAGACCTTAAGACATATGACACCTCTGTCATTGAACACAAGATCCCACTGATTGAAGAGGCTAAGCCATTTAGGTAGAAGCTAAGATAGATAAATACCATGTTGCTGCCTATCATGGAGAGAGAAGTGAAGAAGTTGTTAGATTCCCAAATCATTGTCCCCTTGAGATATTTCAAATGGGTGGCCAATTTGGTCCCGATGAGGAAGAAAATTTGAGAAATTAGGCTCTGTGTTGATTTCAGGAACCTGAACAGGAGCTCAAAGAAAGACAACTATCCCTTTCCCAACATGGAACACATATTGCAAAGGGTAACTAGTGCATCTAGGATATCCACGATTGGTGGTTTTTCTGGCTATAATCAGATATCAGTCATGCCTGAGGACAGAGAAAAAATGGCCTTCACCACTCCTTGGGGCACATTCATGTATGCCAAAATGCCTTTTGGATTAATGAATGCAGGAGAAACATTTTAGTGAGCCATGGACATAGCCTTCATCGGGGAGAAATATCAATTTGTGGTGATCTATCTAGATGACATCACAGTCTTCTCCAGGTTAGATAAAGAGCACCGCTATCACTTGAGGAAATTTTTCTTGAAGTGCCGGAGGTTTGGCCTTTCCTTAAATCCCAAGAAATCTTTGTTTTCTATGAAGAAGGGGATGTTGTTAGGCCATATAGTACCAACATAAGGAGTGAGAATTGATCCCAACAGGGTAGATGCAATTCATACCTTGTCACTTCCCAGGTCTAGAAAGGAAGTTCATACTTTTTTAGGGAAGATTAACTTTATGAGGAGGTTCATCTCAAATTTTGTTGAGTTGGTAAAACACATCACAACCATGCTCAGAAAAGGAAACGAAGTAAAATGGACTACTAAACCCAGGGAATCTTTTGTCCAAATCAAAAAGGCATTGACTGAGGCACCTATGTTGATCAATCCTGATTATTCCAAGGATTTCCTAATTTTTTCTTTTGCTTCTCTTGATACAGTAGTAGCGGTCTTATTGCAGAAAAATGAGGAAGGGTGAGAGCAACCTATTTCCTTCTTCAGTAAGGCATTGAGAGATGCAGAAATCAGGTACGAGATCATGGAGAAGCAGGCCTATGCCTTGTTGAAATATCTCAAAGCTTTCAGAGTCTATTTCTTGCACTCAAGAGTGACTGCATACGTTCCTTCAGCCTCTGTGAAGGACATTCTTATACAACCTGACATAGATGGGAGAAGAGGAAAATGGATTGCCAAGATCCTAGATTTTGACTTGGAGATTAAGCCCACCAAGTTGGTAAAAGGGTAGGGTTTAGCCAAGATGCTGGCTGAATCCAATTGCAAGGCCTTAGGGGTTAGCTTCATCAATTCTTGCTCAGGAAATCAACAAGATGAGTCGTTGAACAAAAGCTATCAGGGTGACTTATCGCTAGCAGAATGCACTTGGTACAGAGACATTTTGTACTTTCTGCAAGATTTGAAGCCTCCTGATGGAATGGGAAAAAGAAAGGAAAGAGATTTAAAGCTTAAGGCGGTCAGATATTGCCTTATTGACCATGTCTTGTACTGGAGAGACCCTCTAGGAGTGTTTCTAAGGTGCCTGAATCCACAGGAAGCCCAGAAAGTTATATTTGATTTCCTCAGTGGCCTTTGTGGAGGGAATCATTTCTGGAATGCCACAACCCACAAGATTCTTAGGGATGGGTACTACTAGCCCACCTTATTCACTGATGTCTACAGAGAAGTCAAAGCTTGCATCAAATGCCAAAGGTTCTCAGGAAAGAAACAACTCAAATCTCTGGCACTAAAGCTTGTAGTAGCTTCAACACCCTTTCAATAGTGGGGGCTAGACTTCATTGGAAAAATTCATCCTCCTTCAAGTGGCCATAATAGATGGATCCTGACTGCAACATACTATTTCACCAAGTGGATAGAAGCTGCCCCCACCAGGAGTGCTTCACACAAGGTAATTATCAATTTCCTAGAGGATATCATAGCCAGATTTGGATGTCCCAATAGAATTGTCATCGATAATGATGCTTCTTTCAAGTCTAAGCCTCTAGTTAAGTTCTGTGAGTAGTTTGACATTTCCTTAATTCACTCCACTCCCTATTATCCTCAAGGAAATGGATTGGTAGAATCTTCCAATAAAAGTCTAATCAAACTCATTAAAAGGTTATTGGAAGACAATAAGAGGGCCTGGGATTCAAAGCTCAAATTCACTCTATGTGCAGATCAAGTGACAACAAAGAAGTCTCTAGGCACCTCACCTTTTCAAATTGTTTATGGGACAGAGGCTATTTTTCCCACTCATCTCGCTTTACCGGTGGCGAAATTCTTTCAGGATCATGAAGGTGAGCTAGACCATATGGTTAGAAGGATTCATCAGATGGTGGAAGTTCAACAGATCAGGGAATATTTAATGGACAGGGCATACAATCATCAACAAAATATCAAGTAGGACTTTGACAGGAAGGTCAGGAAGGAGGAATTCAAGCTGGTAGATCTGGTGCTTAAGTGGGATGCACCCAGGAAAGATAGGGGAAAACACAACAATTTTGATGCCCTCTGTATAGGGCCCTTCAAAATCTTTGAAGTATTCTCAAATAACACATACAGGTTGCAGGATTTGGAGGGTGAAGAAGTTTTCAATGGCCCAGTAAATGGGCATTTCCTGAAGAAATTTTTTTTCTGAGTTGTAAACGGCTCCTCTGTTTTTGTAAATATTGTTTATGTGTATCTTCAGCTGAATAAATGACTCCATAGCCCAACAACAAGGCACCAGAACTGCAAATGAGTTCTTAGAGAATCACAGGGATGACTCTATCCCCCATGGAGCCTAATGTTAGCGATATTTATTATAAAGGGGGTATCTTCCTAAATGGATAGGCCCTTTGGGTGGAAAAGTGCAAAGAAGTGGGGTAAAAACCCACTTACCCTAAATTTGGGGTGCAAACGCACGTTTCACTAAGCAATAAGAAAATATGGGTGGCCAAAAAATGTGTGCCCAGATCTACAGTCAGCTTTGGATTCCGAAGCCCCCCAACCATTCTACCTTTAAAGCGGAGGGGGGGGTTCGGACTTAAGCATGCATCTCTCAACGACTTGGATTTAGGATCTTGGATCTATGATCAAGGTTGGATTCTGGACCCCCTTTTCTTTTCTACCCTTAATAATGGGGGGGGGTCCAAAATGGGCGGCTGTGTGTGGGTCCCCCTATCATCTCTGCATAATTGCCTCCGCCTTTCATTTTCTGCCATCTGTCTTCCACTCCATATCTCACCTCCACTCAGAACCATCCTGGCCCACCTTATTCTCATTTCAACATCTTGCCTTCCGACACCTATCCTTCTCCTTTCCACATCACTCTGTCATAAGTGATGCATCCTCCCTTGACCGATCATGCCCCGTCACCTCCTTCTTCGTTGTTTCCCCTCATCCTTTCCTGATCACCACTAATCCACCACTTCCAACCATGTTTCCCAGTCTTCGTACCGGCCTCCATGCCTTATCATTAAGCCATTTCAGCTGATCCAGGTGGCAACGTGAGAGGGTTTTCACATTGCAAGAGTGTAGAGTTGACTGAGTCATTCCCAATCCCAAGGAGGCAGTTATTGAGGTAGTTGGTGGTGGTTAGACATTGTCTCCACCATAAATGGAAAGTCTAGAAAGGGACCTAAGAAGAGTCAATTATTTTGTAGCCTGCAATTCAGGAGTGACCTTCAATGCCAACACCCCATAAATCTATATCGGGTGAAACTGTGTTGTACACTCTATGCAACGTTGCTTTCTGGTTTACCAGGAGGGTCCATAGTTTGAGGGTTTTGTTGGAAACCTTTGAGATTAGAACCTGGGTCAGCCCAAGTGTCCAATAGGGGTTGTTGAATCAAGTGAAAGAACTGTCATGGAAAAATACTGAGGCATAGTCAAATATTATTGGTATGGATATCGTGAGTTCCACTATTGAGGTTTCATATCCAAACTTAATCTCAAATTCAATGATCATAAACAAAGATCAATTTGAAGAACAAGTAGAAAATTGGAAAAAATCATTGGCCAAAAAGTTTGATAATATGGTTGAGTATACTTATGATGACATTGATAATTTGCTTGTTGAGTATACAAATAAAAATGAGGACATTGAGACTATATTGCAAAATTTATCAACTAACCATAGGAAAATTCAGAGTGAAATGTTAAGTATGAAAGTAAAGAAAGAAGTAATTGTTTCACCATTAAGGGACAATATTCAAGAATGGTTAAACGAGGATATAACTATAATTGTTGAATTTCAAAGGGAAGAGGTTACAACTGGCCACATAACTGCAACATGAAAAGATATAAAAGGCACATCGACAAGAAAATGAAAGTAGAGTCTCCATCACAGTAAGTCCATACTTATTACAAACCTTCTTCCTTATCAGTTTTCATATAGTTATATTTATTTTGTCATTGGAAAGTATACGAATTCTAATAAATTCCTCCTTGTCTTCTTTCCAGATCCTATTTCTCATGCATGACTCCATGTTCTTCTCTTCATCATATTTCTTGTAAATAGTTTTGTGATCGACAGGAGTTCCATGTTAGAATAATGTTGATGTGCTCATTTAACCATAGACAACGCTACACCATTTTCACCCAACCATAGGCACAAATCCACCCCCGAGCACCTTAACCTTTGATATAAAGAATGATTCCAGGAATCCACACCAGAACCAATAGATAACCAAGAGAGTGCACTTTATCCAAGGGTAGCACATATATAAAGTACTAGAAATATTGAACAAGATAAAATTATACAACTGCAGTTGTTTCTCCTAATCCTCCAACATTGCACACTGTTTCTAGTTTCATGAGTGAGAGTGAGTGAAAAAATGAGCCAAGACATCCTCTATTTATATTAATATGTCCAGTGAATTTTCTAGCTGGGGCGACCTAACTTTATGTTAATTATATTTTCTATTTATCTTTTTCCTATGAGTCTGACTTGTCTTCCTAGAGGACAATACCTTAATATTATATATTCTTTCAAGTGGACATGTCTTCTAGTTTTCACACATTTTTTTAGGGTTTCTCTTGCTTCCATCATATTATATTCTAGTCAAAGGTTACATATGGAGGTTAATACCTCCCACAACTACCATAATATCAACACTCCCTCTTAGCTAGGGAGGTATTAATGGTCTCAAAAAAATCCATCCATATTCACATGGCATGTGAAAGACTCACATAGTATTATAGACCATTATATAGGTAGCATCATCATAGATCAATTCACGAGTATCATCATCACTATCAACATCATCTGGTAGCAATCTAGCATCAAAACATATTGTCATACTTTTTCTTGGTATTCTTCTGTCATAACAATATCAAAATATCCATGAGCCTCATTTAACTATATTGATGATCCATCTCCACCACCATGTATCTATCACCTCGGGTAATTCTTGTCCCATGATAGGAATCATGACCTCATCGAAGCCACATCCACCTGATAGTTGATCCTCTCATATGATCACTTTTTGATTTCATTTAACTCAATGCTATTGGACATGTGTGTCTAGCACCTTGATTCGTTCTTGTCCCATGATAATAATTATGACCACATCAGAGCCACAAACACCTCATGGTGATACTCTCATAGGATCACTCTATGAATGCATTCAGCATGATGCTATCACACACATGGAATTTCACCTCAAGCACCTTGAGTCTTCAGTCCGTCGAAGACTACATCAGGGCACATCTACTCTGGATGTAGATTTTCCCTACCTCCCATGGTCTGTATCCCAGTTCCTATGGAGATATAGTCATCTCGATGCTTGTCGAGGCTACTCATCTACTGATGAAAGTTTCAAGGCCCGATGCAGTTCACACATAGGATATCTAGTAGCAAATCAAATCTTCAATCCATCGAAGATTTCATCTGGGCCTATTCCCACATGATCTGTCTAATCAATATTGGAATATCATCATGATGTTGTAATCATCAACACTCCCATAGGGAAACATTTTCATTCCTTCCAAGCTTGTCCCAAAAATATGCTTAGTTCAAATGTCAACTATCTTCTCATGTGTGGATATGTGATGGAGCCTCACTTCTCCTTCCTGCACCATGTCTCCTGATGAAGTCCTACAAGATCCTTTGAAAATACACATTTCTTCATATATTGTGCCATTGGATATAATATATTACTAGGTTCTACAAATATCTTCCTCCCTAGTTGTCTAAAAATCATGATCGATCCCAAGATGAAGTAGCACCCTAGGTGCTAGATCTGTCTTCTTCACTTCCAATCCAAAAAATGTATATCCCGGTAGCCATACTTCATCATAGGATATCAATCATATATATCTGTACAAAATAGGTACCTGGATGATGTGTTGTAAG
The DNA here is from genome assembly GCA_000966675.3 of Picea glauca. Taxonomy (NCBI): domain Eukaryota; kingdom Viridiplantae; phylum Streptophyta; class Pinopsida; order Pinales; family Pinaceae; genus Picea; species Picea glauca. The sequence continues at coordinate 233,800 of JZKD02S2200486.1, forward strand.
CTAATATTACGATCACATCTCAACCATATATTGGCACAGGATTCTCTCTGCAAAGAAAATGGATATTCTGTCACACAACTTACCTAGATGTGTCATCATAGGTGTGTCCATGGAATTCCTATCCATCATATTAAACCTTTTCAGTATCCTCACTAAACATTTGATCTAGTTCCAACCACGTTTCCAATCCAGTCAATATCCTTCATCTCAAACTATGAAATCAACTCCCTATATCTGAGAGAATCCTCAGAACACACTTTAATCTGTTGCATGCCCCTTTGAATTTTGCAAAGTGTCATGAAACTATGTTGGCTTCTTCTTGATAATCGACTCCCTATGAGTCTGCCTCCCTCTTAGATTTATCTCTTATGACCGGCCCAGAATAAGAAATAAGAACAACAAAATCTCCATGGTATCCTCCATGGAAGATATCCTTCCTGGAGTCTAGGACAATAACCAAGAACATCTCCTAAAGGAGATCAACTTCATTTCATAAACAATAAGAATTTACATAGGAACAATAATATCTCCTAGAGAGGAGATCAACACGTGTATATCTAGTATTAAGGGGTTAGTATAATGATCATAACTTCAATAGATCAAGATGCAGCCAAAGATCATAATAATTCCATAACAACTAGAGAGATATCATTTATTTTTTAATAATCAAACCTGGAGTCTTCACTGCTATGGAGGGTGTGCTTGTTCCGATGAATGTACTGAATTCAATGCTTGGACAAGGTCTCCCTTGAAAACACACTCATGCTTTGCTGGATGATATAACTTGAAAAAAATATACAAGTGCATACCTCTGAAATTTGTAGTATTGTTCAGCTTGTCTTCTAATCTGAAACTTGACACCATCTTGACAAAAAGAGGTTAGAAATAGAATAAAAAAAGGTTCAATGATTAGAACAAGCTAGAAACCCTAAAATTTCAAATTTGACCACAAAAATCAATTTTGACCAAAATTCAACCTTTGACTTTGAATTTGACCAATCAAACTTTGACTTTGACCAAAAAACTCAAACTTGACTTGTTTGCTAGTTGAGGGCACAAAAGCATGCGTTAAGCTAGGGTGCACTAGAATACCCAAAAATTAGGTCCAATGCTTAATTAAAAGTGCCCAAGAATTTAGTTTTAGGGTTTGTTGCAGCTGCAAAATCAGAAACCCAAGTTGCAGCTACAACTGGTGCTACAACAAGCTTGACGAGGAACTCTCGATCTACCTTCGAGTGGTTACACTATTATGAAGGTAGTCTGGGTCCATAACCTGTTAGAATAATGTTCTTGTGCGTGTTTAACCATAGACGATGCTACACCATTGTCACCCAACCATAGGCACAAAGCCACCCCCGAGCACCTTAACCTTTGACAGAAATAATGATTCCATGAATTCACACCAGAACAACAGATAACCAAGAGAGTGCACTTTATCCAAGCATAGCACACAAGAGAAGGTACTAGAAATATTGAATAAGATAAAACCATACAACTGCAGCTATTGCTCCTCCTCCTCCAAACTTGCGTAATATTTTTGGTTTCCTAAGTGAAAGTGAGTGAAAAAATGAGCCAAGATGTCCTCTATTTGTATCAATATGTCTAGTGATTTTTCTACCTGGGCTGACCGAAATTTATGGTAATTATATTTTTTGGTTATCTTTTTTCTGTGAGACTGACTTGTCTTCCAAGAGGATAATACCTTAATATTATATATTCTACTGAGTTGACATGTCTTATAGGGTTTTCACACATGTATTTAGGGTTTCTCTTGCTTCTAGAATATTCTATTCTATTCAAAGGTTACAAATGGAGGTTAATACCTCCTACAACTACCATAATATCAACACCACAATCCTAGTCCATTAATGGACGAATGCCTTTGAATTTCAAGTATTGCAACAAACACTGTCATTTTTTAGAAATACCAAAGAAATAAGTTGATATTGTTTTTTATTGTATTTTATGACTTTGATTTTTGAGTGTTTATTAATGGGGTTGGTTGTCATTGATTTCAACCATTGAAGAAAGTTCGATAGCAAATTCCAGTAGCGCAAAGGTTTGGGAAATGGACGCAACTTTGTTTTATGGATAATGGTATGAGTTTTGATATATTTGCAGGTAAGACTATTCTAGATTGATAATACATGTAATGCCATTTCTGGTGGTATGTGGAACGTCACATAACTCCTCACGGTTAGAGAGTTATGGCCATGTGAAGTTGGAGAACCCTCATGAGTCATCTAGAAGCCCCAAAAGGTCAATGTAGTCAAGATGGTTGCAAAGAAGAAATTATTTAAATAATAAAGTAAATTGATGAGTGTACTATAAGTCAAAGTGGATGAAAAAGAAGTTATTTAAATAATAAAGTTAATGGAGAACTTAATAATTATAGAAAGTGGTTAAGTTAAGTGGACAAGTGGTTAGAAGTGGGTTAACCCTAAAATAAGGAAAGTGGGTTAAGATGGTTAAAAGGTAACCCCTTAAGGAAGCTACATGAAAGTATAAATAAGAGGAAAGACTCTCTCATTTAATCACACTTGAGCACATATAATATCTATTGTTGTGTAAGGCTTATTGCAAATACTCATTGATACATCTGAAGTTGCGAAAGTATGAGGTAGCATGAATGGTTGGCGACGAAAGTTTCAAAATTACAACGAATACAAAAAAATCCTAAATTATAAGGTGTACGTGGGCTAATAGTGTATTAGGGTGCATACATACGCGTGACGAAAGTGTATCAGGGTGTGTACATGAGAGTAAATCCATAGAAACTTGATAAGATGAAGATGTTGAGGTTCTAAATTCTAAGATCAAGCTCCCAGGAAGGTCTACAATGATCAGATACATCAGATCTATCCATTGGTTCAAAAGGTATGTCTTATTTATATGAGTAGTTGTATTTTGATGTATGGATGAGAAATGGTTATGGAGATTTGGGGATTCTCCCTAGTGAGATTAGTGGTTGTATGGGATCTTATGTATAAGTCATATCTACAGAAATATAGTGCTGGTATAATCAATATTTATCATTGATACTTCTTGTTAGAGTTGAGGCACATCTTGTATCTCTTGTCATATGGATAAGGGTTTTTGTGGTACATGGTTGAGAGATTGTATTTCTGAAGTGGTTGATGTATTGAGAGGTTGAATATCATAAAGGGTTTGATGTCTAGATCATGTGAGGGTTATTATATTTGTTCGTGATTACACACACTTATATGGCACATGACTAGAGAGAGATATGGAGTTTTTTGGGTAAAGGTTATGTATGAGGATGCATGCACATGGTATAGTTACAGTCTAGATACAGTGACATGTTGTAGATCTATGTGAAATAGGTTGTAGAGGGTCAGAAGTTTTCAGAAGAAAGAAAACCCTAGTTTTCAGAAAGTATACACAGGTTGCATAACAAACAAGACGTGCACATACGCAGGCTATTGCATGTATAGGGAACATACATATGCATGTTGCAAAACTACATGCTGCGTATATGTTGTATGCTATTTTCAGAGGGTATACACATGTTTCATAATAGACAAGATAGGTACATACACATGTTGTTGTATATATAGGGCACGTACATACACATGTTGTAAAAATACAGGTCGTGTATCTATTATATTTGGTTGATACATGTTCAGTTTAGGTACAGATTGATTGCAGGGAAGTTGTACAGGTTGGTTGCAAGTCAGTGGTACATTTTGGTACAACTTTATAGTGGTATATCTCATAGTGATTGTGTGACAATGGTTCCATCATTCTACTTCTACGTCAGGGTGGTTGGATGGGGCAAAGATAGGTGGTTTAATCCACCTTCTAGTTGTATCCAGAGAACATCGGGGGTTGTAGCCTCCTTCTGGTTGTATCTATAGAATTGGGGAGTTAGAGCTTCCCTCAGTTTGTATCCTGAGAAACTAGGGGGTTGGAGCCTCCTTCTAGTTGCAGCTGGAAAACAAATGAAGTTGGTGCTTCTAATGAATGTAATTCTTAAATACATATAAGAAAAAACATTCTGTGTATTTCTCTCTCTTTGGGTTTCCACGTAAACAAACTGGTGTATTGTGTATGTGTATGATTTCTCATTTGTTCATTGTTTATTTACTCTGCAACTATGGGATGATAATGCTACATTGATATAACACTTGCATTTTGTGGTTAAAAAGGATTCAATTTCTCTATTACTGCTTCACCCCCCCTCTCAGTAATCCAACAATTGGTATCAGAGTAGGTTCCTTCAGGAAACAGTTTAACCAATGGAAGGAGATCATGGATTATTCTGAGAATGGAGTACCATTGTTCAATGGTCATAATGGTTTGAAGTATGAGATGTGGAGTGGAAGGACGAAAGTATTTTATTTGGTTATTAGTCGTTACAAGATATGATAGTTCAAAAAGGGCAAAGACTGCAGCCAAGAAGGAATTGAAGAAGAATAACAAAATAGAAATGGATTTCATATGGGAAGGATTACCTAATCTGGTAAGAGAAAAGTTTGGTAAATGTTCATCAACCAAAGAACTATGGGATAAGTTACATGACATATATTCTTCACCCATCTCAGATTCAGAAAATTCTAAAGACGATGTAGATACATATCAAGAAGAATTATGTTCACTATGTTAAACATATTCAGAAGATGAAGAGTACATAAGCACCAGAGGTATGCTTTTTTTCTTTAATTGTGAAAAACACTGACATCTTGAAATAAAATTCCATGAAGGAAATGAGACGAAAAAATAATTGAAAAGGAAGACAATTATGAAGAAGAATTGATTAGTGCTTTAGATGAACTAAGAGAAGAAAAAAAGTCACTCAAGAAAGAATTATTGAAACAAAAGGAAAGTGTTCACATTTTTTAAGAAACCCAATAGGTCATCGAGAACTTAAGAACTCAGCTAGAAGAAGCCAGAAAGATCAAAGAAAATTTTGAATATCAAAAGTAGTATTTGGAAGCCAACATAGCAGCACAGAAGGAAGAAATAGAAATGAGAGAGAAAATATTGACAGATCATATTAAGGAAAGAACTAACGATCTAAACCAGCTTGAGGTAGATTTTGGTCAAGAAGAGAAAGGACTTGAAGAAGAACTAATCACATTAAAAATTCATCTTGAAGAAGCGAACAAAATGGAAGAAGTCATGAAGTATCAGATAATGAAGAAAGAAGAAGAGGCTGAGAAGCTTGAAGAAGAAGTTGTCACATTGAGAAGTAAAATCATCAAGCTCAACAAGAATGTTTAAGAGACATAAACATCCACATCATTTATAGAGAATGAAGAGAAGCACTCTAGGTTGCTAGAAAAGAAGAATGAAGAAAATAGAAAGAGTTATGCTGAAGTACTCAAAGGAAGGAATCATGGTCAATCAAAATCTAAGAAAACTATTGAATATACATATTCAAGAAGACCATCCAAGTTCAAGCCACAAAGAAGCTTCGATCATGATCATGATCAGTCAAGGAAGAAATTCAGAAGGACTACTTCAGAAAGAAGATAATTCACTCCCAGGTATGAAAATTTCTTTTATGGTCATTGTTTTTATTGTAGTAACTTTGGACATAAGGTTGTAGATTGCAGGGATTATAAAAGAAATGTTCAAGCAAGAAATGTCTATGTGGCCCCACATAACATTGAATGTTACAAATTTCATGACTATGGACACATACCTAATGATTATAGAAGCATGATCGATACTTCCATGAAAGAGAACATTGATATCAGAAATAAGAAAGTATGGATAAGAAAATAGGAAGAACAAGTGAACAAAGACCAGGTCCTAGAGATCGCAAGATTGGCAATAAAACAAGATGAAGAAAATTATACAAAGACAAAGAAAGATGTTAGATACATAGAGGTTTGGAAAATAACTGGAAGAAAATAAGGAACAGGTTCAAGAGATTGTACTTTCAAGCATTGTAGTAAAAGATGAATCCAAAGATAGAAAGAAAGAATTTATAACTAAGAGAGACGATGAATCTACCAATCAAGATGATGATGAATACACATCAAAGAAAGAATTGTTCTGATCCATCCGGCTTCGAGACTCCTAGGTAACATGAATATTATACAGGGGGAGTCTATTCGATAGCTATGAAATACCAAAGAACCATCCTTCGAGCATATTTCATAGTTTGAGTAGATAGATCTAGAGCAATTAGTTAGCAGAAATATAGTTTGATAGATTAATGAGTTGTAGTAGTGAATACTTCATAGTAATAAATGGGTCAACATTGTGGACAGTTGTGCAGTAGAGTCTTGGACAGGATGGATAGAGATGTATTTGTAATAACACTTAAAAAATTTGGACAGATATATGACAGTGGACAAGAGCATGGATTCATAGATTGGTTCAGAGACAAAGGAACATTATGGATGTTAATTACACAAGAAATGGATCGAACAATGCTAATGGATTCCAAATTGACATATATTTTTTAGACACATGCAGTGCATACAACAGTTCACATTCAAAACATATTAATGCTCATAAACAACAATGACAAAACTCCCTACGAGCTATGGAAAGGAAGACCAACAAACGTGAAGCACTTCAGAGTATTTGGAAGAAAATGCTACATCAAAAGAGAATATGGAAGATTGAGAAAGTTTGAATATCATGTTGACAAAGGAGTACTTGTCGGTTACTAAAGTACAAGGAAAGAATACAAGTGTTACAATCTAAGATTGAAGAAAGTTGTGGAAAGCATCAATGTAACAATTGACGAAGTAGGTGGACGAGAATCAAAGGAAGAAGAAAATGAATCAATGGAACAACTTTACGAAGAAGAATAAAAGGATGAAGAAGAAGTAGAAGGGGAAGATGAAGAGGATCAAACAAAAGTAGAAGAGAAATTTCAGCAAGTGACTCCAAAGACACGTAGCAAATGAGTACAGAAGAATCATCCTTTAGATTAGATTATCGGAAACAAAGATACAAGAGTTGAGAATAAAATAAGAATCTACTTGCCAGAACAAATGCACTTAACACTCTCATCTACGATTGAACCAAACAGTTTTGAAGAGGCCGACAAGGATGAATTCTGGAATAAGGCCATGGATGAAGAATTGGATCAAATAGATAAGAATGACACTTGGGAATTGGTTCCAAGACCAAAGAATAATAATGTGATTGGCACAAAGTGGGTATTCAGAAACAAATTAAATGAAGATGGACATGTTACAAGGAACAAATCTAGATTGGTATGTAAATGATACACATAGGTTGAAGGAATCGACTTTGAAGAGACATTTCCCTAGTTTCCAGAATGGAAGAAATCTGATTTCTTTTAGCTTATGCATGCTATAAGAATATTAAAGTATATCAGATGGATGTGAAATCATCCTTTCTGAATGGGGAAATTGAAGAAGAAGTCTACATTTAACAACTAGAAGGATTTCAGTTGTCAGAGAATGAATATTATGTGTGTAAATTGAAGAAGGTCTTGTATGGTCTAAAACAGGCTCCTAGAGTATGGTACTCTAGACTGGATAAATATCTACAACGGGTAGGGTTCAGAAAAGGAAGTGCAGACAACAACCTCTACATCAAGGTAACTCAAGATAATATTTTATTAATTGAAGTTTATGTTGATGATATTATTTTTGGAAGTACTGATGACAGGTTAAGCTAGAAGTTTGCAAAAGAAATGCATAATGAATTTGAAATGTCGTTACTTGGAGAACTATCCTTCTTTCCGGGTCTTCAGATACGTCAAATAAACCAAGAAATATTTATTTCTCAAACCAAGTATATCATAGAAATGCTAAAAAGGTTCAGAATGGAATATTGCAAACCAGTTATCACTCCCATGCAAACTAGTTGTAAGTTGAACAAAGATGATGACTCGAAGTCTACAGATCAGAGGCAATGCAAGTCAATGATTGGAAACCTACTATATGTGACAACATCCAGACCAGATATAATGAAAGCAGTTGGATAGGTGGCATGATTTCAAGCAGGACCAAAGGAATCACATGTAGTAGTAGTGAAGAGGATTTTCAGATATCTCAAAGGAACAAAAGAGTTTGGATTATGGTATCCAAAAGGAAAGGATATATCACTTATTGCCTACACAGATGCAGATTGGAAAGGTTTCATTGATGACCGACGAAGCACCAGTGGAGAAACATTATACTTGGGTGAGTGTTTAGTATCATGATTAAGAAAGAAACAATCATCGATATCCTTATCTAGAGCCGAAGCAGAGTATATTGTAGAAAAAACATGTTGTACACATGTTTTATGGATGAAAAAAACTATGACATACATACAGGTTGAGTATGATGAGCCCATTCCAATATATTGTGATAATACAATAACCATCTATATCTCAAAGAACCCAGTGATGCACTCCAAGACGAAACACATTCCAATCAAGTATCACTTTCTACGGGAATCGATTGCAAAGAAGAACATCAAAGTTGAATATGTGGGCACAAAAGAACAAGTGGTATACATATTTACAAAACCACTTCCAAGAGAATCCTTTGAGTATCTTCACCAGATACATGGGGTAATTTCTACTCCAAAATGAATGATTTTGAATCCTTATCTTATATGTCTTAGATGTAGACAAGGAATCACCATAAAGAGGAAAATTCAGGTTGGAAGAATAGTTTCAGGAAGAGTTCAGTCAGGGGGAGTATCCCCAAGGAAAATTTAGTTAGGGGGAGAAACCCCATATGGAAATATACCTTTTCCATTGATGCCAAAGGGGGAGAGATTTATCAGATGTAGAGCACAGAGGCATGGTTCTTGGGGGAGCGATGGTCATAGGGGGAGAATGAGTGACATGAATTCAGTATTGTACCAGAGTTTTTCCATCAATTCCAAAGGAGGATACTATTGATTAATTGGGTTGGTTGTCATTGATGTCAACCCTTGAAGAAAGTCCGGTAGAGAATTCCAGTAGCACAAAGGTAAGAGTTTAATGGAACCAAGTTTGTTTGATGGATAATGGTATGATTTTTGATATATTTGTAGGTAAGACTATTCTAGATGGATAGTACATGTCATGCCATTTATGGTGGTATGTAGAACGTCACATAACTCCTCAGGGTTAGAGAGTTATGGCCATGTGAAGTTGGAGAACCCTCATGAGTCATCTAGAAGCCCCAAAAGGTCAAAGTAGTCAAAATGGTTGTGAATAAGAAATTATTTAAATACTAAAGTAAATTGATGAGTGTACTATAAGTAAAAGTGGATGCAAAATAAATTGTTTAAATAATAAAGTTAATGGAGAACTTACTAATTATGGAAAGTGGTTAATTTAAATGGACAAGTGGTTAGAAGTGGGTTAAACCTAAAATAAGGAAAGTGGGTTAAGATGGTTAAAAGGTAATCCCTTGAGGAAGCTACATGAAAGTATTAATAAGAGGCAAGGCTCTTTCATTTAATCACACTTGAGCACACAGAATATCTATTGTTGTGTAAGGCTTATTGCAAGTACTCATTGATACATCTAAAGTTGTGAAATTCTAAGGTAGCATGAAGGGTTGACAATGAAAGTTTTGGAATAAAAACGAATACAAAAAAACCCTTAAATTATGAGGTGTACGTAGGCTAACAGTGTATTAGGGTGCATACATACACGGGCTAATAGTGTATTAGGGTGTGTACATGAGAGTAAAGCCATAGAAATTTGAGAAGATGAAGATGTTGAGGTTCTAGATTTTGAGATCAATCTCCCAGGAAGGTATATAGTGATCAGATACATTAGATCTATCCATTGGTTCAAAAGGTATGTATTATTTCTATGAGTAGTTGGATTTTTATGTATGCATGAGAAATGGTTATGGAGATTTGAGGATTCTCCCTAGAGAGATTAATGGTTGTATGGGATCTTCTGTATAAGTCAGATCTACAAAAATATAGTGCTGGTATAATAAATATTTATCATTGACACCTCTTATTAGATTTGAGGCACATATTATATCTCTTGGCATATGGATAAGGGTTTTTGTGGTACATGGTTGAGAGCTTGTATTTGTGAAGTGGTTGATGTATTGAGAGGATAAATATCATAAATGGCTTGATGTCTATATCATGTGAGGGTTATTATACCTGTTAATGATTACACACACTTATATGGCACATGACTAGATAGAGATATAGAGTTTTTTGGGTAAAGGTTATGTATGAGGATGCATTCATAGGGTACAATTACAGTTTGGATATAGTGACATGTTACATATTTATGTGAAAGAAGTTGCAGAGGGTCATAATTTTTCAGAAGAAAGAAAACCCTAGTTTTCAGAAGGTATATGCAGGTTGCATAATAAATAAGACACGTACATATGCAGGTTGTTGTATGTATAGGGTGCGTACATACGTATGTTGCAAAAATACAGGTCATGTATCTCTTGTATACTAGTTTTCAGAGGGTATATGTAGGCTGTATAACAGACATGACACATACATACACATGTTGTTGTATATATAGGGTGGATACATACACATGTTGTAGAACTACAGGTCATGTATCTATTGTATTTGGTTGATACATGTTCAATTTAGGTATAGATTGATTGCAGGGAAGTTGTACAGGTTGGATGCAGGTCAGTGTTACAGGTTGGTACAGTTTTACAGTGGTATATCTCACAGTGATTGTGTGACAGTGGTTCCATAATTCTACTTATACGTCAAGATGGTTGGACGGGGTAAGGACAAGTGTTTATAGCCACCTTCCTGTTGTAGCCAAATAAAATAGGGGGTTTTATCCTCCTTTTGGTTGTATCTAGAGAATTGGGGAGTTGGAGGTTCCCTCAGGTTATAGCCTGAGAAACTAGGGGGTTGGAGCCTCCTTCCAGTTGCAGCTGGAAACAAAGGAAGTTGGTGCTTCCAATGAATGTAATTATTAAAGACATATACGAAAAATCATTATGTCGTTTTCTCCCGCTTTGGGTTTCCACGTAAAAACACTGGTGTACTGTGTATGTGTATGTTGCTCATTTTTTCATTGTTTATTTACTCTACAACTATTGGATGATAATGCTACATTGATATAACACTTGCAGTTTGTGGTTAAAAGGGATTCAATTGCTCTATTACTGATTCACCCGCCCTCTCAATAATCCATCATTGAATATAGAATATCTGAAGTTGATCTATCAAAATATTCTTTTGAGATTAATAAGTAGTACTCTTTCAAAGTTCTCTTGAGCCATTTTACCATTCTTTTATTTTGAATGTGATCATAATATTTATTAAATTGTGATGGATACGAGGATTTTATTATTTTCTATATTGTGTGGTGTTTGAGGTTCATGGTCCACTTCTCAGGAATTATCCGTATAGAAAGGTTTATTTTTTAGTATTTTTACTTTTATTGGGCCATAAAGAGTTGGATTCAGTCATTTGACAGAGTCCTGTATTATTTTGGATCTAATAGATTTGAAGAAAATCATAATCCAAAGAGGAGTACCACCTATTTAAAAACACAGGGGGATTCGTATCCACATGAGGTTGTCATTTTGGTCTTGACATCTTCAAATGTCAACATTTTTAGCGACCATACTAGGGAAGCGAATTTGAAAGATTGGTTTTAGACCAAAAAATTTCATGACTTTACCTGAACCCAATCAACCCCAACTAGAAATTGGATTGGGAAACCATAGAAGTATTCTACATCAATTATATAATCTTACAATAAAAATAGCCCAAAGTAGAGAAGAGATAGAGAGATCTTGGCACACTCTTGTTCAAGAAGAAGAATGACAAATCCTCAGAAGACAAAGAAGATACAAAAGAAAAATTTGAAGAGCTCAAGCACAAAACAGAAATTGAATATGGATTAATATAAGGGACCATTGACTAGAAGTAGGAGTAAGTAGTTGTGAGTTGAGTAATGTCTGTTTGAAGAAAGAAGATATATCCAAGAATATGTGACAGGGAAGAAAGACAAGAGGAAATACATGAAGAAAGAAACAAAGAAAGATGTGAACCAAGGTATAGAATCCTGAGGAGAAGGGTAAGAGATTATCCTTTAAACCTCTAGGGAGAAAAACATGAGATTCCTATTCTTCCAAAGGGGCCATTGAAAAAATTCTCATTGGATGGAGCGATTGATCCAAAAAGACATGTAGATATATTCTTGGATGTTTGTGATTTTGATCTTATGAAGATGATGATGTAATGGTCGTAAGATTATTTCTCCAAATATTGGTCGATCAAGCTTATGAATGGTACACATTACTTCCTACAAGATCGTTTGGGTCATTTGAATATCTTAAAACAATGTTTTTTAATATGTTTGGTCCTCCAGATTCCTATCACACTCTTCTAACAAACTTTACTCAAATTTTTCTGAGAAAAAATGAAAGAATTTGAGATTTTAATTTGTGATTTAATAGGACATTGAACAAAATACCAGAAGAAAAAAGGAAAAATTCTCCACTAACACTTAGTTTTTATAATAATTCCATGCATGCCAATGTAAATTTCACTATTAAATCCTCTTAAATTGAAAATTTAGATGAAGAAATGGGAAAAACCACAGAGACAGAAGAAATTATTGATCTAGATTATTTTCAGCACAAAATGAGAACGGAGATATAATAAAGAAATATACAGAGATATTGAAAAAGATAAAATAATATAACAAATATATATAAGATATATAACAAGAGGCACAAATATACAGTAATACACAATTTCTATTAATGAGTGAAATCTACAAAACTGTAGAAATATAGAGTGAAAGGCTCGCTAGAATGGTGGCAGCTTATATCTTAGAAGAGATGTGAAGGCTACTCACATATGCAAGAAGATGATTTTACAATGAGTCTCCAAAGGCATTTTTATCATAAATAAAATCCAAAACCCTAACCCTGGAAGATGAAAATCCAATAATTTTGTGGACCTCGTTTTGGTTAGTTTGGTGTATCAACTTCCCGAGGGCGTAACTTTGGCATCCAATCTCTTTTTGGGGTGACTGAAGGCCCATTAGAAAGGTATCAACAAGGAGATTATTTTTTGGGGTTCAATCAGATCCTTTGCATATCATTTAGGTGCTCGATCATGAAAAACATCATTTGGGCCCTAAAAATGGCCCCAAAAGTTTAGGAACCGAAAAACTACTAAAAATAGTAAATTTCTATAATATTTTTTTGAGTCAATTGGAATAGGTCGGTGGCCACCAATGTCCAGTTGGATCAATCCTCCCTCCTTAGGAAGAAATGGTCTCCATTGTGTTGATTTCTTTGGGGAGAAGGGAAGGCGCTTGTTGAATCTGAACCTTGGTGAGTTGCTTGCCTTGTTGGAGAATTTGTGATGATTGATTTGTGGGAGGTTGTTGAGAACCTGATGAGATGACTGTGTGCAGAAGGAATTTTTTCACTTTTCTTCACTCTTTTTGACCTTCTTATGTTAGATAAAAAGTTATTGGACCAAGGATGCAATGGTTGTGGTGTCCTTTTGTTCACCTTTTGAACAGATTGTGAAGAAGATAAATTTTGTAGTATGAGATACTATCTTGCGACATTTTTTAGGTGGGACACTAGTTGGAACTATCTCTAGTATCCTGTAGATATCACCCCTAGAGTAACAATGAAACTATGAAGAAGAGACTCATAAATAACATGGCTCTTCCACATATATGGTTGGAACAAAAGAACATCAGAAACATCCAACAAGACAACATCACATAATACCACATCCTTGAAGGGATGGATGTCATATGATAATCAACACTACTAGCTGACATGAAGATATCATCCCTGGTTAAGCCACCTGATGTTGTATGGTTGTGGGTGTGGTGTTGTTGGCAATCCCAACTATTTGACAACCTCTATTGAGATGAGGTTCTTTTGGATTCCACTATTAACAACGAAATGCAATGAGGTCCCCTTCATCCACATCTGTGAATGGAAGAGGTGATCCCCCTCTTCGGGATCTGTTGGTTCTTTTGGTTGAATTGTTGTGGTCGCAACATTAGTTGTGGGGTCTGTGTCAATGATCTATCTTCTCCCATAGTTTTTTGAATCAGATTTTGAATCTGGATTCAGATCGTTTTCTTTGATCTCGACCACCAATGAATTTTTTGAGCAACATTCATCGGTGTTGTGCCAGGGTATTTTATGAAAATAACACCACTTTCTAGTGCCCTTCTTCATATTTTTGTGACCTTTATTTTCCGATGGCTTAGAATGGTTTTCAGGAATTTGTTTGTTAGGGTCATCTTTACCATACTTTAGTTATTATGGAATTGTAGAACCAAACTCCCTTTTTTTCTGGTGCCTAAATTTCTTCTCAATTTTGACAACATATCGATAGGCAACTCCCAGCGATGAGATGTCCAGAAACTCCATTTCAGTTTGGATTTAACTATGTAGAGCCCCATGGTATTTCAGAATCATATGCCACTCAGAGTCTTTGATACCTAGCTTGGTGCGTAATGTATGAAAATTATTTGTGAACTCCGACACTATTTGGCCCCTCTCTTTCCGCAGTGTGGTCCATCTCATGTATGGGTCATCGTAGTTACCAACATGGTAATATTTTTCCTTGACCACATCCACAAAAAAATACCAAGTGGGTTCAGCCCCATATATTCCAGACTCTTCTGTGGAACATTTCTCCTAGTCAATTTCCAACCAACGTTTGACATGGGGGAGAGCCTTAAAGAGTGCGAAGGTGATATTTTGCTTATCGGAAAAATTGTGAACAAAGAAATAGCCTTCTATCATATTTAACCATTTTTCTAGGGCATCCTCATCTATTTGACCTTCAAACATAGGAATATAAAAATTGACTTGTACCTTGAAAGGAGAGGTGATTCCAAAGTGGTCGCTTGATGAAAATGTGCCTGCTGTTATTGATAGATGTTGAAGGATGTGGGAAAAATTCTCCATCATTTCATCCCTCTGTTGCATGAGAGCTTGCTCAAGCAATAGATTGATAGAATCTTTTTCTCCGTCATTTTTATTTTCTTCCTCCATGGAGGGTTTCTTAGGCGTGCGAGAGAGATTTTCCTCAAGAGATACAAGCTCAAGACCCAAATTTCTATACTCAGACCTCGTCAAGGACATGCACTGAAAAATGATTAAGAGCAACCTACTTTGATAAAACTGATCTAGATTATTTTCAGCACGAAATGAGAGAGGAGATATAACATAGAGATATTGCAAAAGAGCCAATAATATAACAAATATATATTGTATACATAACAAGAGGCACAGATATACAGTAATACACCATTTCTATTAATTAGTGAAATGTACAAAACTGTAGAAATATAGAGTGAAAGACTCGCTAGAATAGTGGCAGTTTATCTCTGAGACAAGATGTGAAGGCTACTGACATTCGCAAGAAGATGATTTTACAATGAGGCTCCAGAGGAATTTTTATCATAAATAAAATCCAAAAACCTAACCCTAGAAGATGAAAATCCAACAATTTTGTGGACGCCATTTTGGTTAGTTTGGTGTATTAACTTCTCGGGGGCGTAACTTTGGCATAGATTTTCGTTTGGGGCACATGATAGCTCATTGGAAAGGTATCAACGAGGAGATTCAATTTGGGGGCTCAATAAGAGCCTTTAGTTATCATTGACGTGATCGATAATGAAAAAATGTTTTTTAGGCCCTCAAAATGGCCCTGGAAGTTTAGGAACCGAAAAATTGCTAAAAATAGTAAGTTGCCAACAAACCGTTTTGAGCCAGTTGGAATAGGTGGGTGGCCACCAATATCCACCTAGATCAATTATGTTTTAAACAAGAGTTGAACCTGATATTATTATTGGAAAAGTGTGAAGGCAAATAGAAAATTTGGCCATTTCTTATCAGGGGGCATCAAGTTCAAAGAAGAATGAGGATAAAAAAACACGCCATCTTAGAAGTCAAGGAGATGAAGGAGGTTTCTTCAAAGGGACCATACCTAATGTAAAAATTGACCCTATTGTAGAAAAAAAGGCAAAGCAGAAGATATATATTTCCCAAATGAGAAAAACTATTAGGAAGATGCATAATGAAATAATTAGATGAAGAAGAAATGAAAACTTCATGCGTGATTCAAGGATGCCAGTTCCAAAACCAAGGAGAAATCTTGGTCAAGAGAAGAGTAAAATAATTGACAATACTAATGATTAGTAGAGACAGAGAATTCGAAGGGAACCTAATCCCAATGCAATAATACTCGAAGAATCTTATTATGAACAAAATATGAACAAAATATTGAACAAGAGGCCGACTATATTCAAGAAGAAATGATTGAATCTGTAGATACAGATGGATGTGAGACATCCATGTCCATATTTGAAGAAAATGAAGAAAATGGCATCTCGTAAGACAATGTTGTCCAAACACGGGGACAATCAAATAAATCCAAAGAAAAGGAAAAATAAAAATAAAAAGAGAAGAGTAAATCAAGTGAATATCAAATAATTGTAAATACTCCTTAGATGATGTATAATGTGGTCGATGGTCTTAGTAAATTAAGAATCACTTTACCCTTCATGGAAGTACTAAAAATCTCATAGTAGAGGGAAAACATTCTCAAACTTTTAGATGATCCAGGTGAGAGAATGGAAGTTTTTATTTCAAATCCAAGGCAAAATCATACCATATCAGCGGTCAAGTTGAGAGGCAAAATTTCACCCTTTTATATTTCGATTGAAAACCATGATGTTGTGATTCACAATTGTTTGATAGATTCTGGAGTGGTGAATAATATCATGCCCCTAACAGTAATGGAAGCACTTGGTATGGGTTGTACCAAATATTATGAAACATGAGAAATTATTTATGCAATTGATTATAGAAAATTACCATCCTATGGAGAAATCAAGGACTTTTATGGACTTGGATTACTGTTCCCCCCCATATTATCATTGTTTTCACTATCAGAGTGGTTGATCTTCCCCCAACATATGGAGTAATCCTTGGAAGAGATTGGGCTTCAATGATTGGTGGTTACATAATGAATGATGTTAGTTGCATGATGTTGTTGAAAAAATATGGGACAATGTTGAAATTTCCTTGTGAGCCCAGAAAACCATTTTCATTCAAAAAGAAAGATAATGAAATGATGTAGGATTATATAGATGCAGGTATTGGAAATTATGCTATACTTGATTTGGAGCAGTCAGAAAGTTGGAAACAAAACAATAATTCATTCACTGGATAATGGAGAATTTCATTTGATGGCACATGCTCAAGCTCGAGGAGCGGGGTTGGAATTGTACTTAAAATTCCCGATAAATTCATATATCCACATGCTATCAAATTGGGATTTACATGTACCAAAAATGAAGCAAATTATGAATCACTAATTCAAGGGATCATTCTAGCCATGTAAATTAGCATTGAACACTTGATTATAACGGGTGACTTTGAATTAGTTATCAATCAAGTAATTCAAAGATATAAGATCAAGAAAGAAAAAAACAAGATGTATGTTAAACGAGTAAATGAATTGATGCATGCTTTTTTTTCATTCAATATATCTTTTGTCCCTAAAGAGAAAAATCAAAGGGTGGATTCATTGGTGATTGTTACTTCATTATATAACCCAGAGGACATTCAAATCAAAAGTTCATTTCAAGTTAAAGAATTTTCATACCTTAAGTTCCCGATAATCAAGAATACCTTCAGGGATTTGAAAATGATGAAGAGTTAAATGATTTCTTCGCCAATTAAAATGATTATGAGGAGAATGACAATAGTGTTTCCCCTATTCCAAAGGACTGTATAAAATCAGAGTCTCCTTTTACAAGAGATGATCAAGTAAAAAATCTTAATGAAGAGATATTAGCTTGAAAGGTACAAGAAATAAAGAAAATAAATATTGGAACTGAATATTTCCCAAAATATGTGAATCCTGGGATTGATTTTACAATAGAGGGGATTGACCAGTATACCTCCTTATTCAAATAATATTATGATGTATTTTCTTGGAGTTATGATGATCTCAAGGCATATGGAAAATCTATATTCCAACATATCATACCATTGAGAGAAGGGGAAAAGGATTTTAAGAAGAAAATTAGATTGACGAATCCCAAATTGAAGCCATTTGTAAAAGTGGAGTTGGAGAAAATAAAAAAAATTGGAATTATATATCCCATTATACATTCAAATTGGTTCACAAATCTAGTATTGGTGAGGAAAAAGATTGTATAAATCCGAATGTGTGTTGTGTTAGCACTAGAAGTCACACCTATACTATTATAGATGTAAGCCTAATACTGATCAGAATTGTGAATAATAATTGTTTTCAATGTCTGGCAAATGGGTGTGATACTCAGTTTATGATGTCAACACAAAAACCTCTGTGAAATACACACCAGCAAGCAAGGGTTTGAATAGCTAAAATAATTGTTTAGATATATTAATGGAAGATAGAAGACTTAGAAAGAAAGATGAAATACGTGTTGTTGGAAGATTGGTTGTTGTCATTGATGTCAACCCTAGTCATGGGTTTTGGACCGCAAGATTGATGAAGGTATTTGGACATGAAGGAAAATGTACATGCAGATACAACACC
>JZKD02S2200486.1:275755-296195 GCA_000966675.3 Picea glauca
TACTTCCCTTGAACAAAAACTATTGATTATTTCTCATATATATTGTGCATGGTGTATTGTGGTGTATTGGTGTAACTCTTATACTATTGTTCATTTCTCATTGTATATAATTGAAAATATATCATGAAAAATGAATATGTAGATGGTCAAAGCCAGATCGCATATAAGAGTTTAAAAAAAACAAACAAACGATGAATAGAAATAAACTAACCTATTAATGAGTTAATCGACATACATCCAATCATTTGTATGATTCTAGAATGTCCAACCAGCCTGTCCAAGAGATAAACCTACAGTGAAACTTGAAATTTTTCGGAATAAATGCAAAACAGTGTATTAACTGTTGGATTTTGATGATAGAATGATAAGACACAAATAATAGCCGTGATATTTGTGATTGCTAGAAATTACACGTAATATAAATCTAATTGTAACAACCTACTTCTAATCATTCAACAAAATTAAAGAAAAACCTTATCATTTGGATTGAACGAGTGATCACTATTTTTAATATCTAAAGCATCAAAATGTGGACGATAATAAAAGATATTATCCTGACGACATAATAATTTGTGAAGAAAAAAGATATCAACAATTATTTAATTATCAGGATAAACAAACCATAAATGAAAACAACATTTACAGAGAGATAAAGCAGAAATGTAAACATATGTTCCGTCTAAATTCATGAATAAATTGTCCTTCATCCCCAGGCCAAGATGATTCCTTTACAAAAATATGAGTTTTTAAAGGATTTAGAAAGGTAACTGTCTTATCTTATGAGATAAAATACAATCATCTATTGATTACAAAAATAGAGGGGGAATATAACCACCCCAGATCACACTAAATCTTTAAAAAGCTAAAAAAAAAATTATTCCTGTTTATACAAAAATGGACCATAGATATGGCTAACAAGCCCCCCAAAAAATGCTTCAGATCACTTGGTCACCATAGACTCCCAAATATCCTGAAAGAAAAGATAAAATAGAGATATTTAGTTATACATTTAACCAATAATTTTCAAATTTCGAATTAGAATAGACTGGCTACAAAATCTGTTGATTCTGTAGCTAGTCTATTTTAGTAATGAAATTTAATTTATTCAATGAACAAAATATAAAACTATTTTAAGATAAAAAGAAATATTACTTTTAACTGTAAAATCAAATCATTTCACATGATTTCAGAATTTATCACCACTGTTGCAGTCTCGACATTTTTTAATATGATGTTCCCTGTTGTTTTCAAGCGTTTTCCTTGTCCCTTGATAATAGACTTGAGCTTATGATTTTCATTTGTTAAGGGGTCAACCTAATCATTTTGGGATTTGATCTGTGACTGTAAAATGGGTATATCAGTGTAATACTTGTCAATCTAGAACAGACAAGTTTCACATTGTGACTATGTGATGGTCGATTGAGAATTTCCACGGTTGTGTACCGGAACGTCCCCAATGTGGCCTATAGATTTGTTACCAAACTTAATTCCTGGAAACCCTTCACTGTGCTTCAGACAAGGTGACAGATTATACACAAAATTGTAAGACTGATCAAGATCTGTTTGGAAGGAAGGAGGGTCTTCTTTGGCCAGAAACCTATCAATCTCGGAATCTGAACTCTCATGGATCTCGATCATCTTAATCAAGCTCACATGAGGGTTTGATTTATTTTGTAGCTTCCTTGAAATCAACCTACCTGCCCTTTTGTTTTTAAAACTTAAATCGATATCACATTTAGATGGCTTGCCTACAGGTCTGTTTGCATCTTTGGTAGAGGCGTTGAGCTGTGCATCTTGTTGATGGGTTTGCTCAGCAACCTTTGGGTCGGGTATAGGCTTACTGTGGGTGGCCATAACACAGGCCTGTGTAGATGAAGGGAATGCTTCGAGAGAAACTATGGTTTACTCAATCACGGGCTTGTCAACTTCTATAGTATTGGAGTTAGCGAATCCATTTCAGTTTAGGAAGGCATCCTAGTCATCATTTTGTAACTTCAATTGATGTACAAGCATTATTTTTATCAAACCGTGGTGGAACAGGCTTGAATCCAAATGTTGCTTCTTATACCTTTTTTCCATTTTATACAGGCTTCTCCACAGGTAATAAGGCATGTTTAATGGAAACCCAATGAAATTCATGAGAAAACGTAGGTGATATAGAAAAACGAAACAAAAAAGGCCTTCACACGTCACGAATTGTTTCAACACTGCAAGAAAACCATGCCATTGGGTTTTTAATAGGGACACTGGCATACCTTTATCACAACAATTGATCTTTCGAGATGTAAAGAAAAGACTCCATGGAACCTCCTTGACCTTAGCATTTTTGAACCACTTCTGCCCGCTCGCAGAAAGACCTATTACTTGACCTAAAAAATATTCTATAACTTCAAGATGAATGTCCCCAACCTTGGCTCGACATCTATCAAATGAGAGGGCGAATTCCTGAGTGGTTTGCAGGTTAAAACCCTGGAATCTCTCAAGGAAAACAAGCCAACCTTGACCCTCGAGACCCTCCCTTGCATCATCGCACAGGAGCAAGGTCGGAGAACCATTGGGTTCAATCCTAACTACTGGGGCCATGGTAAATTCGACAAGAAATCACGCAAACACAATGAGTATAGAGGGTTTCTAAGAGTAGACCAAAACTAAACTCCAGACTCGAAACTCATCAACAATCTATGGCGTATGAATAAAAAACCCTTAATGAAAAGATAGGCATTGATTGAAATGAATGTGAGAAGTGTTGCAAAACCTAAGACTGAGCTTTGAAATGATGGGCTCATTGTAGTCAGACTGCCATCTCCTACATAGTACAGGCCACAACTAGGTGCATTAAAATAAAAATGATTGCGCAACAAGGTGGGTTAGGTTCTAAAGTTTGGGAGAGGGAAATTTATAAACCAAAGTATAGTGACAAGGGAACATATGATCAAGAACCACACAAAAATATATAGATGCTTAAATTGAATTGACCTTTGTTGATTCAAATAACAATCCATAAGCATGCTTCATATTCGAGGAGCCGAAACAAAGAGAATGAACTTCATAGAAAGGAACAAAGAATTTGTTAACAAAAACTGTGGAGCCATTTGGCTTTCATAAAATTTTAAATAGAGCAGTAATACAGTCATAAGTTTTAATGCTTCGTTTTCATGCTCTCAGTCATGAAAGAAGCATGAAAACAAAAACACTAGGAATAACCGAAAACTTACACTTGTCATTTCAAAAATTGCTTATGAAGAACATAAAAAATGTACGACCCCAGTTAGGTAGCTACATAGATTAATATTTGATATAAAAAGTTTAAAAATATGTCGGGCTGACAATAGGGATCTTGGCTCCTTATTGGGCGCTTTTTGGGATTTGGGATTAGTAATGGGTATGGGATGTCGGCCCATGGGTTTACCCATGTTTAGGCCTATTTTGTAAAGTATATATAGAATACTAGACGATGTAATGAGAAAAGTGATAGGAATAGCTAAGTGCTAAAGTTGGATCTATGTTATGAAGGTTGTAAGTGCTCTGTGCATATTGTGTGAGACTAGAAGAGCTAAGTCCAAGTTATTGTAAGAGGTTGTGGAAGGATGTGTTCTTAGATCTACTCAGGGAAGGAGGATCTAGTGAGCTATGCAGATATCTTGTCCTATGCGGAGTAAGGTTTTGAGGCTCTGTGCATGTAACCTATTGAAGAAGATAATAAAGAAGAAGAGTTGGTGGACATAGCCCCAGGGTGGGGGTGAACCACGTAAATGTTGTGTTGTCCTGCTTTGTGTGATGTCTTGATATGTTTATGCCTTTACTTTATAAAGTGCTTTGATATAGATAGATATATTTGCTTATGCTTTGTGCTAATGATGTATATGGATGAATATATGACCTATGTGAATGTGCTTAGTGCTTGAATCTACTAGATTTAATCAACCTCTTTATGATAAGTGCTTAGATACATCAGATCTGAGTGAATGATGTGATGCTTTGTTTTATCTACGCAGTACAATAGTGGTTAAATATTGATTAACTGTTGGTGATAAGTTCTCTGTTAAGTATTACAATCATAGATCGGTGTCCCAGCTAAGGTTGTAGACACCTAAGTCCTGCAACCACCCCTGCCTCTACCTCAGGTGAGACTTCATCTGCTTCGTAGTTGTTAACAAAAGGGTTGGTAGTTAGGGTTTTGTTGGTGCGTTGTTGTAGTATTGAACCCTAGTTCTGCCCCTGTGCCAACAAATGGTTCTGTTGCTGGGACCTGAAACTGCGATTGTTGGGAAATAAGGAAGAAGAAGCTTTGTGCAAAGACCCAAACTAAAACTGTGAAAGCTCTATGCATAGATCTGTCACTCTAGTGCACAATATTTGACTTGATTTATAAATCTCTATGCTAAAGAAAAGAGGTCAGATCTGAAGAAAAGAGGTCAGATATGAAGAAAAGAGGACAGATCTGAAGAAAAAAAGGTAAGATATGGATGCTTTTTTCTTTGAGAAAGGTAAAAGTGAGAAGTTTTTCTTAAAAAGGTAAGATCTTCAAGCTTTGTTCTATGATAAAGGTAAGAATAGTGAAACATTCTAGATCTAAAGGTTTTGTGCTCTATAGAAGTAAGATACGTGGAAATTTTTGTTTCAAAAGTATGGATCTATGTATGGTTGATAGATTATGTCCTAGCTTGAAAACTAGGGCACTAATAGATGAAAGAAGGTTTGATATGCATAGATCTGATAAGAATAGTGAAAGATATATTGTACCTATGCATAGAAATAATTTTTGGACTAACAAGTGTATGCAAGATCCTAGAAAGAAATTTTTGCAGGTTAGCTACTATGATCCTAGCACGCAGTACAAAAAGAGTTGGGGATCATTTAAAAGAAATAGAGGATTAACTCTCTATTATAGTTGCAGAAAACTAGGACATGTTGCTAAGGAATACCCTGGGAGAAGACCTAGTTGTCTCTGCTACAAAGATATGGACCACGAAGTATTGGATTGCACTAGAATGATTGCTAAGCTTGAAGGAATGAACATGAGACAAGAAAACCCTAAGGTAGATCCAGAAATGGAAGAACCCTAGAAAGAATCAGAGAAAGTATTGCTATAGATAAGAGAAACCATGAATGACCACCGACATGTTAGATCATCAGAGATATTCAAAGAAAAATAATTCCTTGAAGCAAGAATAGGAGACTTCGATATTGAATGTGTTCTAGATGAGGAAACACATGTGAATATCATGACAGAAAGAACTTGGGAACTTTTAGGGAAGCCTGCTATGACTCCTTCATTGGGAGGAATAGGGCTATTTAGACGAAAAATAATAAACCTATGTGGAAATCTCACCAAGATATCTATGAATGCCAATGGAACTTCGACAGAGGAAGATTTTGAGATTATTAGATTTATTGAGAACAATGCCCCATTTACCATGTTACTAGGAAAACCTTGGATTGAAAAAGATCAGGCCAGAAGGAAAGAAGAAGAAGAAATTTTAGAGCATAAGAAGCAAGAGTTAAAAGATTTTATGACTAGAAGGATTGCACAATTGATTAAAGAACATAAGAATAGATCGAAGTTATTTAACAACCGAGACTCAGATGTCAAAGTTGCAAGAACACTAGAACACCCACAGAATATTGAAGTACCTATTCCAGATAAAGAAGAAGCATCAGTCTTGAATCTTAGGAAATAATCTCAACAACACGAAGTAACTACGCCATAAGAAGATAAGAATCAGAATGAAAAAATTCATACCGAGACAAAGCTCACTAGAAAGAAGGCTAGAAAGCTAAGTAAGAAGAGAGCTAAGATTGACAAGTTATAGAAGGTTTCAGAAGGAAACTCGCAGACGAAAAGTTTTCAAAATTGGAACTTTGTCGGGATAACAGAACAACGTCACATGGCACTTCACCATGGCGAAGCAATATAGTTGTTTGGACTAATATAACCATTTGGCTGACCCTCCGAACGGGTTGAATGACATTTATGGTTCGCCACCAGACCGTTGGACTGCGTCGCAAAAAACATTTTTTTTTTAATGTAGGCTTCTTGCCCATTGCCACCAGTTGCAAGAGATCAGTTGCCAAGTTATCTATTTATCCCATCGCGCCATGCCCCGATAACACTTTTTCTAACTGTGAATCTGAGCCCATAGACTCATTGATTTTACACAGTTCTGATTGCGCTATTTCCCTCTATCGTATTACTGTGTCTAAGTTACTCCCTAAAACAAATATTTTCAATCTCAAGCATGTATGTCGGCTAAGTTCAGTGCTGCAGAGAAATTTGTTGAATAATTTCTGATCGAGCTCATGATTGAAAGAGTCATGTCAATGTCTGCAGGTGTACAAGCTTCATCAACGAGAATGATGCAATCTTCTCCATCGACTGCTCACGGAGTAGGACCATCCTGTCCATCAGAAGAAAAGAGAACCAAGCATAAATATGACCTCGCAAATGTAAAACTAATTCCAACCATCTTCCCAATTACATCCCCCCTCTGGATAGCATGGTAAATCATGATAGGTACCATACGATTTCGAGTACACCATAATTACTGCGTACCTCCTAAAGGGGATACGCACAGTTCGAACAGACCAAGACAAGATCGTAGCACTAAAGTTTAGCGACTTCAACCTCAGAGATCTCAAGATATATGGCATGCTCACCCCATAAAATTACTTGACCAGAACTAAAGGAAAGAATTCAAATATCATCCCCTAGTCATGGACAATCAACCTCATGCAGTCCACCCTGTTGAACATCATGAAAATCCCACACTTCAGAAGACACCAGGAAGTCAATGCCTATGTCAAGTTACTACTGTCATGTTACCATGGTGGCTACTTATGTCTCTACCACCGCATTGCAGTTGACCCAACACTTATCCATGGGATCACAGGCCTGAGTATGCAAGGACCTGACCTGCAGGAATTTTATCCAGGAAAAGCCTCATAATGTGCACTTGCACAGAAGATAAAGGACCCCTATGGCGATGTTCAGAAGGGAATAAGAGGCTAAAAGGTAGCTTCCATTCAAAGTGGTTCAGTGTGCATCACATGTCAACTGATAACTAGAAAGTTAGTAAGAAATAATCGACCTACACAGGTCATCAGATTTGTTGTTGACCTCGCAGGGAAGTGCGTGAAAGGCCTACAGATGAACTAGGTGAAGTACCTAGTTAACTAGTTGGAACTTGATTGCCGAGAATCCTAGGACCAAGGTTACGAATTCCATTTCAGTTGGATCCTAGTCCTCATTGCATTTTTTGCCTAGGAGATGTCGGAAGGAGAAACCTTCCCAGACATAGAGTTGTTTGAACCACTTGTCGCGAAGTTCACTACCCTGTGGTATTCAACAGATATGAACAAATAGTGGCAGTCGATTGTTGTGTTTCATACATACTACCTTCAGCTTAAGAGAGCCATCGAAGCCAAGACTTGCATGACTCCAAACACATTACAAAGGTTTTTATCACTAATGAAGTTCAACGCAGATTGGAACTTCACGTATATTACAGCGCGGGAAGATGAACATAACTAGGCATACTATAAGCTTACAGAAGAAGACCTAGAGGAAATCACTAAGGAATGGTTCACTGACCTCCTTATCCCTACCAAACCCATATATTTATCTGATAATGACAACCAAGAGGACACCCATAAAGGACAGAATACACTCGGGCAAAAGAAGACTAAGGAGGTCAAAAACTTAAGCAACACCTTAGGAAAGACTGCTTCCATGTAACCTAACCGAGGGGGTGGTGACAAATTCGAAGTTGAATAGAGGCCCAATGAAGTAACACCACCCATATACGAGGAGGATCCATTGAAGAAGAGGAAGGTTTCCCCCCTGAAACCTTCTTCCTGGAAGAAGTCAAAAGATACCATGACCAAGATGGAGACTATCCTCACCTCCGACGATTTTGAATTCATCATAGCAGCCCTGAACGATGCCTCGCTGGGAATATCAGAGAAACAAGTGGCCAAGAAGGAAGAAATGTATGATAGGATTGAAGTCGAACTCTGAGGGGTACAATAGGCCCTTCAGTCTAGTTGCGTAGTCTCCACTGCACCGGGAAAACCAGAGTTGGGAGATGTGCCAGCCCAACTCCATCAACTAGTTGATACAGTCGAAGCTCATCTCTAACAAGAACATGAAGCAACCGACCAAGCCACCCATTATTTGACACAAGTACAAGGAGTACTTTTCGAACAATGCTGAGTTGCAAAACAAGAAAATATTGATCTCCAAGTGAAGTTCGATGAAGAAAAAGCACAGATGCAGCAAGGAAAAGAGTAGTTTCTTGCAGATAAACTTGAAGTAAAAGAAGCGATCATCAGAGCACTTCACTCTGTGATAGTCATTGAAATAAAGGAAAATATTGAGTAACACAACAAGTAGAAAAACTCGCAGAAGCTATCCAACAGTTACAACAATGCATAGTATACTTAGAGCTCTACGTAGTGCCTGAGACCCCACAGTTTGTAAGGGACCGAAGAGAAGCAACTGCTCAAAGCATAGTTGAGAGAATAAAATCCCTTACTATGGAATGTAAGAAACTTACTAATCATAGTTCCTAGAACTATGAACAACTCACAGAAAATACAGAACTAAAGGCACCGGAGTCATAGCTCCAAGAGGTGAAGTATCAAGCTGAAATGATACATGTGTAGTTGAATCCTCTGTTAGTTGTGGAAAGAATGAAGCTCTCCCAAGAGCAACGCACCGCCCAACAACAAATCCACACTATCTAGAGCAGAGTTATGGAAGTAACTCAGAGACTCCAACCTATACAAGATAAGGCCTACCAATTATTCACAGAGGTAGAAGGCCAAGGAGCAGAACTGGAGCAGGTTGTTATTGCACCTGCACAATGCATGGAGGGGCTTGTGAATGAGGTATTCATCCAAGAGTTCATTGCACAAGAGGTCATGGCACAACAACAAGTCAAAGAAGCTCGAGCCAAGCTCGAGGATTTTGAAGCAAAACTACCCAGATCAGAGTGACTCGGGACAAGTCACAGGTGAGTGTTGGGGGCATGTTGGCCCTTGACCAAGTTTTGAGAGATCTTTGGTCAATTTTGACCTATTTTGGGACTTCGACGGCCTTCCGAAGGAGGAGTGCAAGACAAAGCAAAGATCACGGGATATCGGCCCCTTTTTAGGCCCTTTTTGGGATTTGTGATTATGTAACGGGTATTGGATGTTGGCCCATGGGTTTACCCATGTTTAGGCCTATTTTGTAAAGTATATATAGAATACTAGGCGATGTAATGAGAAAAGTGATAGGAATAACTAAGTGCTAAAGTTGTATCTGTATGATCAAGGTTGTAAGTTCTCTGTGCATACTATGTGAGACTTGCATAGCTAAGTACAACTTATTGTAAGAGGTTGTGGAAGGCTATGTGCTTAGATATACTCGAGGAAGGAGGATATAGCGAGCTATGTAGATCTCCTGTCTTATGCGGAGTAAGGTTTTGAGGCTCCGTGCATGTAACCTATTGAAGAAGATAATAAAGAAGAGTTGGTCGACGTATCCCCAGGATGGGGGTGAACCATGTAAATGTTGTGTTGTCCTGCTTTGTGCTATCTATATGTTTGATATAGATAGATAGATCTACTTATTCTTTGTGCTAATGATGTTTATGGATGTAGATCTGACCTATGTGAATTTTCTTAGTGCTTGAATCTTCTATATTTAATCTACCTCTTTATGATAAGTGCTTAGATACATCAGATCTGAGTGAATGATGCGATGCTCTGTTTTATCTGCGAAGTAGAATAGTGGTTAAATATTGATTAATTGTTGGTGCTAAGTGCTCTGTTAAGTATTACAATCACATATCTGTGTCTCAGCTAAGGTTGCAGACACTTGAGTCCTACAACCACCCCTGCCTCTACCTCGGGTGAGACTTCATCTTCTTCGCAGGTTTTTTCGAAAGGGATGGTAGTTAGGGTTTTGTTGGTGCGTTGTTGTAACGTTGAGCCCTGGGTATGCCCCTATGCCAACAATGCCATAAATTTTCTTAGAGGGAAAAATAATGGAATTGATCTCCTATAGGAATATTTACAAGACCCTACTACAATTCTGGAAGACCTATCTAGAATGTAGGTTAGTTATTTAAAGGACCCCTATAAAGAAATCACTTGGTTGTTTACTAGAGTTACATGTCAAGATTCTACAATGACTATTCCCCAGCTGGCTCTGTATATTTTATATTTCATAGTTCATGAGAATGTTGTTTTCGATTGGGCAAAGATCATATCGAATGAAATTTCTGCAAATTTAATGAATTTCAGAAGCGAGAAAAAGTTTTGTATGGCATTTTATCTAGTTTTTTCTATAACACATTGTCATATTTTTAAAGGTCTAAATGTTGGGAAAACAGTAAATTCAAAGGCTGACCCTGTGACTATGTGGTATCAATCTCTCTAGAGGCAAAGAGTTATCCACCATTTTTATGAAGTTTGCAATGATTTTATTTTTGAATTTAAGAAATTACTCTTTGGGGAGGATACTTCCAGGATTTCATTGGAAGCATCAAGCTTTTTGAATAGAAAGGGAATTATGGAGAAAATGGATAACTACAACATGACTAGGATTTTTTGTTCTCATGAAAATCCTATATATCTCCCTTATTATGTGTAGGATAAGTTGTTTATCATAGAAGTGGAAAGACAATATAAGTTTTGGTTTCATGATTTTTATGAAAGAAGGAAAAAAAAGTTCATTCCTCTGGCTTGGAAAGTTGGTGAAATTATCTTAAGAGCAATTCTTAAAATTGATGAATATGCCTCTTACTTTGACCAGTTTAAATTGAAGTATGTAGAAGAAATCAAAGGGTTTGACCCTAACAACCATTTTTATAATCACATGGTAGAAGTTTGATATGGATTATGAGAAGAACGAAGTGAATACATATTATTATTAAAATATTTTTAACATAGAATAACATAGATACAATAAAACTGGTTTCTATTCAATAAGGAATTAAGATGAAACTATAAAATGAAGTGGAAAATAAGCTTGTTGGAATGGTGGCGAATTATCTTTGAGAAGAGATGTGACGACTACAATAATTTGTAAGCAGATGAGTACAATGAGGCTCTAAAGTAATTTTTAAAATAAACATGAATGCCAAAACCCTAGACATCGAAAATCTAACCCTAGGAGATGAAGCACCAAAACTCATGTGGGCCCTGTTGGGGTAAGTTAGTCCATCAACTTCCCGTGGTCATAACTTTTGCATACGATCTTTGTTTTAGGCACACAATAGCCCGTTGGAAAGGTATATCAGAGGAATGTACATGTTTCTATAAGAGAGTAACTTCATCTATATTTTGACTATGGTGAGCCCTAAAAACGTTGTTTAGGGCCTCAAAACGGCCCCAAAAGTCGGGGACCCAAAAACTAGCAAAAAACTGCCAAACTCAAAAACAGTGAAAATTAACAAGTTGGAATAGATGGGAGGCCATAGAAATCCATCTAGATCAATCCTCCCCCTGTAGGAAGAAATGGTATCCATTGTGATGAGTTCCCGCATCAGATGAGAAAATTTCTACTAAATTTGGCCCCGGGTGAGCCACTTTCCTTGGTGGAGGAGATGCCCTACTTTGACAACTTGATAAAGTTGGATCCTTTGTTGTCGAGTGACCTTGACATGTGTGTCCAAAATATTATCACTGGATTCCTATTGCATGCAGTCAGGGTTGATATCTGTTGGTTTCAACTGTTCTACTATCTATGAGGTGTCCAATAATGGTGGGAAATATGGTCGAAGGAGAGCCACGTTGAACACTAGGTGCAGGCCAAGGAAAGGGGGAATGTTAAGATCAAAATAATTTTCACCTATAGCCTTGGTGATGGTTTAAGGTCCATAACAAAGTGGGATAATATTTTGATAGGGCCTTGTAAGGAATTCTTTCTATAAGTGCAACCAAACTTTGTCTCCCACCTGAAACTTATGTGGCACCCGGTGTTGATCATGGTGTTACTTGTACTTGGCATTAGAATTCTATAAAATATATTGAAATTTTTTGAGGATGATATAGATCTTCTCAATGAACCGGGTGGATTTTTCATCTTCAGTTGGATCAGGGGATGATTCTGTCGAGGTGAACTCAAGGGGTAGTGCAACATCCATAGGACCTAATGGTTGGAATCCTAACCCCACCTGAAAGGGGTTGTGTCTAGTTGATATATGTAGGGCTCAGTTGTATCTATGTTGAACATACAAAAGACTCTCATCCCATGTGTGAGAGTGCTTGGAATTATACATGCGTAGGATAGGCACGATCATTTGATTGACAACCTTAGTTTTTCCATCTGTCTGGGGGTGGAAAGTAGTGGATTTGGTGATCTTGGTGTCCAACAGTGACCAGAGGCTCAAACAGAATGTGTTGAGGAACCAACTATCCTAATCTGAGACAATGGTTTATGGGATTCCAAAATGTACCCATACTCTTTCAAATAAGAGCTTAGCAGTGACCTCTATTGTGATTCTCTTCTTATAGGAGGCTAGAATTGCCATCTTGGAAAAGCGATCAACAAGCAAAAAAACACAGTTATTTCCCCTCTTGGTTGACAGAAGGTCTGACATGTAGTCCATTGAGATGGATTCCCATGGCCTGTCAGGAGTAGGAAGAGGGGTGTACAAGCCCTGTTTCTTAATGTTCAATTTGGAATTAGTGTAGGCAGTGCATGACCTGATATACTAGCCCATGTACTGTCGAAGTTTCAACAAGTAGAAATGTTTATGTAGTATTTTCATTGTATTTTTGACATCGAAGTTTCCTTCCACCCAAATGTAGTGGGATTCCCAAATCAGCTTCACTCACTCACTTGATGGAACATAGAGATGGCTCAAATGGCACAATATCCCATCTTGAACATGGAAATTAATGACAACTGAGTTTGTGCCCAACATTTGGTAGGTGGTGGTGAATTCAGGGTTTGTCTCATAGAGGTGGGACCATCCATAGGTCTCGTGGTCGCAAGAGTCTAGCACCGTGGTGAGTGTCATGACTGGAGGTCGGCTAAGGAAATCAATGAATCTGTTGGTACTTCATGTTTTATACTTGATGTTGAAGTGGAACTGTTGCAAGTATGTGGACCACTTCTGATGGTGATCATTATACAATTTTCCTTGCATCTGCATGAACTGCAGTGGCTTATGATCAATGTGGATGATTGTCTCCTTCCCAAGAATGTAATGTCTCCATTGGTGGTAGGCTTTCACAATGGAGTAAATTTCTTTTTCTTAAGTAGGGTACTTACAGACAACATATGGTAGTTTCTCACTATGATAGGCCATGGGGTGTTCGTGCTGAGTGAGAAAAATGCCCACAACATAGTCTGAAGCATCCATATCGATCTCAAAGGGTTGTTGCAGGTCCGGTAATGAAAGTACTGGGTTGAGCACAAGTGCTTCTTCAAATCATTGAATTCTTGTTGTTGGGACAAACTTGACACAAATGTTTCCTTACCACCACCTATGGTTACTTGGAAAAGGGCCCATGCAATATGGGAGAATCCCAACATGAACCTGCGATATAAATTGTTAAGTCCCAATAAGCTCCAAAGCTCAATGAGTGTGGTTGGGGCTGGTCATTCATGGATGACCTGGATATTGGTTGGATCCTCATGTACACCATGTTGATCAATGATGTAGCCCATGAAATGGAATGTGTTCATGCCAAAGGATCATTTTTCCAAGTTGACATATAGTTTGTGCTGCCGTAGGGTGTGCAAAACCTGTTGAATATGCTGCAAGTGTTCCTCCCAATTCTTGTTGTAGATGAGGATGTCATCCATATACATGATTACAAAAGTATTGGTGAAAGGTCACATGATATCATCCATCATCCTCATGAAAGTTGCTGGAGCATTTTTCAAACCAAAGGGCATGACCAGGAATTCAAAAAGAACTTCTTTTGACTTGATGGTGGTATTCCATACATTTTTTTTTTCTATTGGGACCTGGTGGTATCCAAAATTCAGATCAATCTTACTAAAGTATTTGGCCCCCATGAGTTGATCAAGGAGTTCGTCGATTCGAGGAATTGAGTACCGGTTCATGACTCTGATTTTATTCAAAGGCTGATAGTCAATGCTGAGTCGTGAGGTCCCGTATTTATTCTACACTAGTACGATTGGTCTCCCACAAGGCGATGATCTAGGATGGATGTGCCCCTTGTGGAGAAGTTCTTAGATTTGCTGATTGATCTCCTCATTCTCTGACAGAGAAGGACTATAAAATAGCCCATTGGGTAGTGGTTCGTTGGGGGTCATATCGATGGGATGCTTGACCTAACAGTGCAAAGGTACCCCGATAGGTGAGGATAATATGTCTTAGTATTCTTCCATGACCTTATCCACTTGATTTTATTGTGTGGATAGGTTTTTCACAGAGCCCCTTGATGTGGTTGTGATATTTCACTCACTTTGAGAGCGAATAACGAAGAAGACAAACTTCCCAGTATGAGAGATGACCTTCCTGCATTGCTTAGCAGAGATCAAGGAAATAACACTATGTGGGACTTCCTCGGGTGTCCTGTCCAATTTCTTATTCAAAGTAATAATAAAACTGCGAGGCCTAGACTCATATAAAGTATGAAGTTTCCATAAGGTTGGCCCAAAATAAAATTACAAACTTCTAGAGGAGAAACATCACACACTACCTCGTCTTTGAAGGGCTTGATGATGTATGACAAGCGACACTGTCAGTTGATGCAGAGATCGCTTCTTTGATGGAGCCATCCAATGGTGCATGGTTGCGGGTGTGGTGTTGTTAGTAGATCTATCCTATTGATGAAATTTTCTAAGATGAGGTTCTTCTAGCTACCGCTATCAACGATGAAGTGCAACGGGGTACCTTTCACCCACATCTATGAATGAAAAAGGTGATTTCCTTCCTCTGGATCATCTCATTCACCGGGATGGAGCTTGGTGGTAGAAACGATAACACTTGGTTCCACGTCAATGATATGTCTCCCCCTTTCTGGCTCTGACTCAGAGTCAGAACCTGCATCTGATTCATAGGATTTCACCTCATCCACCAGTGACTGCTTTGAGTGAAAATCAACAGTGTTATGCTAGGGGCTCTTATGGAAGTCGCACCACTTCCTAGTACATTTCTTTGTCTTTATGGTGTCCTTATTTGATTGCGGCTTGGAATAATTGTCCTGAGGATTTCCATATTTTCTCTGTCCTTTTTTCTGTGGGTTGGGGCCACCCTTTCCTTGCTTTTTTGTGAGGGGTTCCCAGGCCCAAATTGTTGTGTCTTTTGTTTAAGATTATGCTCGATTTTGATGGCATATCGGTAGGCCACACCCAAGGAAGAGATGTCTAGAAACTCCATTTTGACCTGGATGTATCTATGTAGACCACCACGATACTTGAGCACCATATTTCTCTCAGAATATTTGATACCCAGCTTGGTGCGCAAGGTATGGAGGATATTTTTGAACTCGGACACTGCTTGGTCTCTTTCCTACCACAATGTGGTCCATTTTGTATATAAGTTGGCATAACTTCCAACAAGGTATTATTGTTCCTTAATAGCATCCCTAAAGGACTCCTAGGTGACCACGATTGTAATAATGAGGGTTCCTTTGTTTCCTTTTTCTCACAAAAATTTTCCCACCAATCTTTGACATGGGGAACGTCTTTGAGGAGCACAAAAGTAATATTTTCTCTATTTGAAAAGTTATGGATAGAGAAATACCCTTCTAGTAGATTCAAAAATTTGTCTACATCATCTTCCTCTATCTGACCTTCAAATATAGGAACATCAGAGTTGATTTGTACCTTGAAGGGGGAGACACATCTGCTTGAAGAAGATGTATCGCCTGTTGGTAGCCGCTGAAGGATTTGTCCAAAACTATCCATCATCTTGTTCCTCTTTTGCATGAGGGATTCTTCGAGCAACATTTTGAAAGTATATCCTCTCCCTTCATCTTTCTTTTCTCCCGCCATGAGAGGTCTCTTGGGCATGCGAGAGATTTTTTCCTCAAGAGAAACAAGCCCGAGACCCAATTCTTTGTACCCTGACCTCATTAGGGACATGCATTAAGAACGACAAGGAGAAGACTTCTCTGATACCAGTGATATAGATTTTATGAGAAGAAAGAAATGAATACAGATTATTATGAAAATATTCTTAACAAAAAATAACAGAGTTACAGTAAAATGGTTTTCTATTCAATAAGGAAATAAGCTGAAAAATGCAATAGAAAATAAGATTGCTAGAATGGTGGAAACTTATCTCTAATAAGAGATGTGACGACTGTGCTCATTCTTAAGAAGATAAGTACAATGAGGCTCTGAAGGAATTTTTACAAAAAACATGAATTCCAAAACCCTAGACATCCAAAAACTGAACCCTAGGATATGAAGCGCCAAAAGTCATGTGGGCCCCATTGGGTTAAGTTAGTACACCAACTTCCCGGGGTTGTAACTTTTGCATATGATATCTATTTTAGGTGCACTATATCCTATTGGAAAGTTCTATCTGAGGAATGAACATGTTTCAATCAGACTCTAAATCTATACAAGCCTAACTTTGGCGATCCCTAAAAATATTTTTTAGGGCCTCAAAACGGCCGCGGAAGTCAGGGACCCGAAAACTAGGAAAAAATGTCAAACTGGAAAACTGCCAAAATGAACCAGTTGGAATAGGTGGGAGGCCACCAAAATCCATCTAGATCATAGTTGGACTCAACCCCATAATGATCAATACACTCATATATGGATAATAAGAGGGCGATAGTCACAACCCCCTTATTCAAGATATTAATAAGGATTCTAGCAACATAGAAACCATTGTGAGCACTAATGAAGGTCATAAGCAAAGAGGGAAACCCACAAGTGAAATAAATGCTCATTCACCCACTGTTTCTTAAAGAATTCTTTTGCCTAAATTAAATCCTCAGTCTACAATGGCCCAACAAAGAAAAATCCCAAGTAACATTCCAGGTGATGATCGAGAAATGAATCCTCCTCAAGGAAGCCTAGAAAACCCTCATAAATTACAAGTAAAAAGTAAAAGGGTCAAATCTCAACAAGAGGGAAAAAATAAAATGTACCTAAAGATGATACTTTGCTTGATAATATGGACTTGGATGTAGATATTGAAAATTAACGGTTTCCAGATGATGAAGAACATGCCCAAGAAAATATAAAGTCCAATGCATTAGTTGTTCAATATGAAGTCTTCCCTGATGAAGAAACCTTTTCTGCATAATGTTTTATTTGATAAATATTTGAAGAAATCGACTTTTGAAAGAACCTCGAAGGATAAAATTAGAAATCCATGGTCCACCATTGATACTAAAAACATGTTGTCGTCAAAACTATATTGGATTCATATAATAACAGGGGATTCATTGGATATTTAAATAGTTAATATGGAAGAGGAAAATCTCATACTTAAACAAAGACTCAAGGAATCGGAAGCAACCCTCATGCCTCCACCTATATTGGCTACCCTATTCACCATGTTACAACCTGACAAAAATTTTCAAGGAGCTCGAGAATCAAATATGAGAGTAAAATGAATTTCAAGCTTAATCACTACTACTAGACACTTTGTTGAAGATAATATAAATAAAATAATGTCGCTCATTTTAGATTTATGGGATTTGGCAAAACGTTTTTCTACTCTCAGGCTTAGAATCCAAAACACTAAAGAATATTTTAATGAATATTTGAAGAATGATGAAGGATTCTTCACAAATGGGGTCTCTATGTTTTTAGAGAAAGCCTTGGAAATGATATACCATAGAAAAAAGCATGAATGTTTTCCCTCCCATAGCCATATAAAACAATTAAAGGTGTGTTGGATTGAAAGAATCAATACATTAAGGGGGTTGTTAAATCAATTAAAACAAATGTGACAGAAAAATATTAAGGCATACTCAAATATTATTGGTTTGGATATCGTGGGTTCCACTATTGAGGTTTCATATCCAAACTTTATCTCAAATTCAATGATAATGATCAAAGAGCAATTTGAGGAACAAGTTGAAAATTTGAAGAAATGATCGGCCAAAAAGTTTGATAATATGGTTGAGTATACTTATGATGACATTGATAATTGGATTATTGAGTATACAAAAAAAAATGAGGACATTGAGACTTTATAGCAAAATTTATCTATTGACCATAGGAAAACTGAGAGTGAATTGTCAAGTATCAAAGCGAAGAAAAATTAATTGGTTCCCCATTAAGGGACTATATTCAAGAATGGTTAAACAAGGATATAACTAAAATATCTGAATTTCCAACTGGGCACATAAATGCAGTAGGAAAAGATATAAAGGGCGCATTGAAAATAAAATGAAAGTAGAGTCTCCATCATAGTAAGTCCACACTAATTACAAACTTTCTTCTTTTATCATTTTTCATACAATTATATTTATTCTCTCATTGTCCTGAAGATGGATCCTGATTTGGATCCAAAACGTCGACACTCTATTGACCAAACTGTGGCTATTCCGACCAATCATGAAAACCCCAACCACAGAAATATTTTTAAATGGAAAAGTATAACTGAATTTTGATAACTTCCTCCTTGTCTTCTTTCCAGATCATGTTGCTCGTGATCGACTCCATGTTCTTCTCTTCATCATATTTATTGTAAATATTTGTATGGTCCACAGGAGCCCCAATCCCAGTCCATTAATGGATGAATTCTTTTAAATTTCAATTATTGCAACATGCATTATCATTTTTTAGAAATCCTAGAGAACTGAGTTGGGATCGTTTTTTATTGTGTTTTATAACTCTGATTTTTGAGCATAGAATATTTGAATTCCATGTTGATTAAGTTTGGTTGTCATTGATGTCAACCCTTGAAGAAAGCCCCATATATATGACTCATTATTGTTTTGTCATGGTTGATAAGAAGTAAATATGGATGAACTCCAAAGTGGTCCCCTTATGGTGAAATCCCTCACGAGAAGACGTTTTGCGGAGTAAGAGAAACCATGCTTAATTGTGGAATAATGAGATGAAGGAAAGTGAATTTGTCAGGGAAACTATCCTATATGGATAGTTCTTGTCATTCCATTTTCGATGGTATGTAGAACGTCACATAACTCCTCACGGTTAGAGAGTTACGACGATGTGAAGTTGGAGAACCCAGGTTTGGGTAATGGACCCAAGTTTGTTTGATGGATAACGATATGTTTTTTTCTATATTTGAAGGTAATACTATTAAATATGGATAGTACATGTCATTCCATTTTTGGTGTTATGTGGAATGTCACATAACTCCTCACAGTTTGAGAGTTATGGACTTACGAAGTTGGAGGACCCTCATATGTCATCTAGAAGCCCCAAAAGGTCAAAATAGTCAAAGTGGTTTAGGATATTTTAAAAGGTAAATAATAAAGTGAATTGATGAGTGTATTATAATTCAAAGTGAATACAAAATTAATTATTTCTATTCGAAGATTGGTTGTTGTCATTGATGTCAACCATAGTCATGGGTTTTGGACCACAAGATTGATGAAGGTATTTGGACATGAAGGACAATGCACATGCAGATACAACACCCATGGATGGATAATATACATCATTTTGTTTCCGGTGGTATGTGTCATATCATGTGGATCCTTATGGTTGAGGGGAAATGGATTTTTGAAGATGACAAAGTGAATTGAAGAAGGAAGTACAAGTAGGCCCTGAAAATAATTAAAGAAAAGAATTACAAAATAAGAAAGTGTCAGGTCGACCCTAATGTTAAAAGGAAGTGACATAAATGGTATAAATAATCATCATTATACATTCATTTTATACAATTTTAATTTCATAGGAAATAATAAGTAAAGAAGGCTGGATTTCAAGGGAGGATGAAGTCTTTTGGTGATGTGTTCTAAGGTATGTTATTTTCAGGTCATCTTACTATTTTTGCTATAAAGTTTTTCCTAGAATAATTCAGATGGTTAAATCGCTATGGTATTGATAAGACATATCAAGGTACCTCTGGTAAAACTTTCAGCTATTGATTCACTATAATTATGGAGATACACGCTGTGGAAGATAGGGTTTGTGACCAGTCCTGAAGCTAGTCAATAAACAGGTGTTCTGGGTAAAAAAGTCATAACCTCTTCATCGAGAATCCAAATGACATGGGACAAATTTAATTGGAAAGAGCATGGAATTTAGTTTCTTGTGTGTGAGTTGAAGAATCAGATGTTAAATATTGAGCGTGGGGAATTATGTATAAGTTTGGTCTCCTGAATAGACCAGAATTGAATAAAGTCTACCATTCTTTCTATAACTTCTTTTTGGGGAGGATTCAAGGAGTGAAACTTGGAGAAGTTTCAGAAAATACATTGAGTAATATTATCTACAGGATCAGAGTACTCCAAGAATTGAAGAATTGAAGAAATTGAAGAAGTCTCAGGAAGCATTATCAGGTTCTATGTGATGATTGGTTGATGG
>JZKD02S2200486.1:325296-355831 GCA_000966675.3 Picea glauca
AAAACCCTAACCCAATGACCTGGATTAGTCCAAAACCCTAATTCCTTAACTGGAAATAGAAAACCATCGGCAAAAAACCATGTGCTGAAAAACCACCTAAATATCATGTGGTCCCAGAAATATGTCGTCCCGGTAATATGTCGTCCCGGAAATATGTCGTCCTGGAAATAACCCCCTTGCGTGCCCAGCGCAGACGCTCAAACACTACTACTCATGCAAAGAATATAACACATACCCAACAAGAGTACCCTGGGGGAGCTGGAGCATTGGTATGCAATTGCTGGATCAGATGCGAACTTTTGGGATCTTGTAGCCATTCCTGGTGCACAACTTGGAGCCAATATGGTACAATAAAGGAAAGAGAAAAAAGGGATCCTTCTTCTTCATATTTTTGGGACAATGCATCTGCCACCACATTGTCTTTTCCCTTCTTGTAAATTATCTCATAATCACATCCAAAGAGCTTAGTCACCCATTTTTGTTTCTCTGGGGAGGAAATGTGTTGTTCCAGAAATTACTTGAGGCTTTGATGGTCTGTCTTAATTTGGAAACTTTTCCCCAAGAGATAAGGGAGCCACAGATCAACGACATGCAGAATAGACAACATTTCCTTTTCATAAATGGTTTTTCCCAGATTCATTTTAGATAGTTGCATGCTGGTGAAAGCCAAAGGTCGACCCTCTTGCATAAGGACAACACAAATTCCTTTCCCTGAGGCATCACATTCCAACACAAAGGTCTTTTTGAAATCAGGAAGGGCTAGAACCGGAGTGGTGCACGTGGCCATCTTCAAGGTTTGAAAATCTTGAGCGGCGGATAGAGTCCAAGTGAAAGAGTTCGTTTTGAGGAGAGCCATGAGAGGTGTTGCAATATTGCCATAATTCTTAACAAACTTGCGATAATACCATGTTAAGCCCAGAAATCCATGCAAGATTTTGAGAGTATTTGGGTGCGGCTAGTCTTGCATAGCTTCAATATTTTTTGGATCCACCCTGATGCCATCCTTGCCAACTAGATGACCCAAGTATTCTACTTCTGAGGCACCAAAAGCACATTTAGNAAAAGGATGGAAGACATGATTCATGAGGCTTTGGAAGGTGGAGGGGGCATTACATAAGCCAAAGGGCATGACAAAAAACTCATAGTGGCCCTCATGATTTTGAAATGCCATTGTTACATGTCAAAATTACTCAAATGGATAAGTGTCGCATCTTCCTCTCAATTGTCGTAAGTGTCGCATCTTCCTTACAACTTTCGCAAGTGTCACAAGTTGGTCACAAGTGTCGCAAACGATGTTTGAGCATACTGCCATGCCGAAGACACTAAGGAGACACTTAAAAAATCTCATGTACATGATTTGAAGCAGAAGAATTGGTTAATTGAAGCCAAAGAACTCTTAACACCTGAACAGAGCCCTGAAACAAAGGTTTTGAGGGGGAGCGCTCCCCCATATCAGCCTTAGGAGCACTGGAGCTCCCCTACAAGGCATCAGGGAGCGTTATAACACTCCCATGCCCCCTCTGAAGGAGCGCTACTCACCTTGAGGGTGCTGGCGCTCCCCTCAAGCTTCTTAGGGAGCGCTACAGCGCTCTAATGCCCCTTCTAAGGGAGCGCTGCCTAATCTGAGGTAGTAGTTGGCCCGTTGAGGAGAATAAGGAGAGGTTCTTTCAAGATTAGGAGGAAGTTGTATTTGAATTCTTGGTTTCATCAAGAGATCCCTGATCTGAAGAGAAGGTTCCCTAATTTGTTCTAAAGATAACTCAAGAGGTTAAGCTCCTCTTAACCTATATAAGCAGGCTCTATGATGGTGGAAGGGGAGAGGAAACTGCTATCATGAAACCTATGATCTTGTAGAAAACACATAGTCATCCAAAGGAGAATGATCAGTGAAGATGTTGTTATCCAGGTTGTGGATCTTTCAGGCAAGGGTTAGACGAAGAGGACTTGACGAAGCTGTCGCATTCGCATCTACGACTATAAGCACTATTGTTGTTATTCTCATTAATATGACATGCTTGGCCTGTTTCTTTCTAGTTTGTGGTTGATGTCACATGAACTTATCATTGATAGATAGATCTGTTTTCAAGATAATATCAATAGGATAGGAAGTGGTCGTATGTTTTTTTGTCCACGGGATCCAGCGAGGAGCAAAGGATCGAAGCGCAACTAGGAGTGTGCAGGGACAAATGTCGATAAAGAGGTACTTCTGTTATCTTCCCTTCTCATATGTTAGTTTGGATAGATTTGAAAGGAAGTTAGTGTCCACGTTAAGAATTTTCTGTCTTAGAGTTAGGGTCAAGCTCTTTGAGGCAATCTACTTGTCCAGAGGGAGATTTTCCTACAATAGAAACTGGCGACTCCACTGGGGAGATAGCCTCAAATCAAAACTTCTTGTTTTGATTTCTCCTCATTGACCTTGTTCTACCCCTTGATTGTTTCAGACCTGGTTCACTCCTCTTTTGATTGGTTTCATGAGCTGATTGGCTCCTTATCCCATCATACTCAGCATAATTGTCGAAATTGAATTGCAATTTTTTGATTTTTTGACATTTCTGGGAGTTCTTGAACCTGACTCCCCTCTCCCTGTGTTAATAGAGCGCCAACGCTCCCCCATATCCTTGCACAGAGTGCTACAATGCTCCTTGCCTTTGGAAACAGAGCGCCAACCCTCTTTTGGCCAGAAAACCTTCCAGAATTGCTTTTTCTGGGTTTTGCCTCTGTGCCCCTCTTGCTG
Source organism: Picea glauca (assembly GCA_000966675.3). Classification (NCBI taxonomy): domain Eukaryota; kingdom Viridiplantae; phylum Streptophyta; class Pinopsida; order Pinales; family Pinaceae; genus Picea; species Picea glauca. Next base: position 328,031 of record JZKD02S2200486.1, read on the forward strand.
GGTCACCTAGTGAGTCAATTCTTCTTCTCTTTCAGCCTTGACATCTGTCTTCTTGAAGAATAAACATCTTAATATTTGGATTTTGTAGCCTTATTCACTATTGTTGCTGAGTTTTTCTATTATTTGGAGTTTGAAACCCATGCATTGTCTTTCTCTCTGTTTAACTGAGTAAAAACCCTGGTGAAGGTCATCAAAGGCTGACAGATCCTTTCATCTTGATTTTAGTCAAGATCATTGTTCTTCAACTCTTTCTTTTGGGTGTGAAGTTTGTTTTCTCTTCGATTGTTTCTTTTCTTTCGCTTTTCGTTTTGATTGCAATGAAAGGGTGTATTGTTTGTATGACTTTTTCTTGTGCTAGTTTGATTTTCATTCATACAAGACGATAATTAGCAAGACGAGCATTGTGTTGAATTAATCATTATTCATATGCAAACAATAAAAGGCATCTTCATGATTGATTGTGCATGTTAGAAGGCATCTCAAAAGTTTAGCATCACATCAGGATTTCTCTCTCTCTCCCTTAGATAGATGTTCATCGAAAATAAATGAATGCTTATCATTTTTGATGCATTTTTGGGACTGAGTCATAATTCCATTCGTTTCACTTCCCTGCACCCCTTTTCGAGTAAAGAACAGCCATAAAATCAACGCTAATTAAAAGTTATTTAGAACTTTTTCTTTTCTAGGATCCTCCACCAACAGTAGACTAGGCTTAGTACTTTGGATTAGGCTGTGAGCATAACTCTCCAAAGTTTCCAAAACAAACGGTAGCATCCTGAGTTAGGGAGAGTCAAATCCAATCATCGTATAAGTCTGCCTGGGATCCCCCTCTCACATAGGGGTTACGCATGAGGTCGCATTCGGGTGAGCTATGGGGACTAACCCTCCGTGGTTTAACTGATTGTGGTGGTCAGATCGTATTATGGGGATCGCTTCAAGGTAAATCCACAATTACTGCTTGGAAGCCTTTTAGTTGATTTCGGGCTCGATACCCTGCCCGTACGTTTGGATCAGACTGTCAACTATTCCCGCCCAGGGGATGACTGCGAATTGGTAACCTTAGTGGACATAATCTTTAGGGTCTTACACAAGGTGACAGTGACGGGAAGTCTCACTGTACCTGGAGAAGACATTGGTCAAACTCACTCGGGCTCCTTGGAGTGTAAATCCACAATTACTGCGTGGAAGCTTGCACCAAGGTGTAAGTCTGTTAAGCAGGTCGCCATTGTAACTGTTCCACCCGATCCCCGCCCCTTCTAAACTTGATCACGCGATTTGGATTTCATCACCAACTAGTACGGTCATCAAAAGAAGGTCCTGTTTGCTTGGTTGTGATTCTTAGATTCTATTAGCATATGTTGTTTCTTTTACTTAGTGGACCTTAGGTCGAGTCAGTGTTAATGGCATCGAATCCTAGGAGTACCAATGGAGGAACCCCTTCTTCTAGGGAACCTTATACCTTTCCTTCATTTGGAAACTTTGGTCCTCCATATGTTGCCACACTGAGTCTTCCAGGACTCACTATTGGATTACCAGTTTGGTTGTTCCCCACTCCAGTGATCCAAAATCCTCCCAATGTTTCAGTTGCACCTAATACTTTGGATGTCAATACACCACCCACACATCAACCTCACGTCGAAGTTTCACCTTTTTCGCCCATCAAGTCTCCCTCCATTTCTCCTTCTTCACCTAGTGAAAGCTCTAAAGAAAGTAGCCAGGTTGATCAAAAGAAGAAGAAACGAAAAGAGAAGAAGAAGAAGAGCCTGAAAAGGACCAAGGCCCCAAAAACATCAAATGTTGGCTCTAAGAAACCAATTAATGTTAATAGTACTGGTAGTGGTGATGAGATCAACAAGATTAAAATGAAGAATCTAAAACCCAAATTCCCTTGCAGCCTTTGTAAGGGTGACCACTTTCTGAGGGATTGCCCGGGTCTTAGAAATATGGTCCTCCACGTCATCGGCCTCTGTCGGTCATGTCGATGATACCTCGTCAACTAGTGATGTTCAGGTTGGTAAGAAGAAGAAAACTGTCAAGTTCCCTTGCATGTTATGTAAAGGTAATCATTACTCTCACCTTTTTCCTTGCATGGATGAGTCTTCTTCTCTTTTGGAAAAACTTCAACTTCCAAAAGGTTATCGTAAGCTTTCCTCCAACCCATCGTTGGTTGATGGACTAGTCAATCTAGTTCCATCCCCGGTCAGTCCAGTTGATCAGGTGGTCAATCTAGTTTCCTCCTCGATTGAACCACAAACCCAAGTAGTTGATCCAGTTCCGTCATTGATCAGCCCACTCTTCATCAAAAGAGTGACACCAAAGTGGTTGATCTATTTTCATCCTCGGTCGACCCCACTCTCCCGTTAGAGAGTGACACCAAAGAGGTCGATCTGTTTCCACCCATCGACCCCATTCTTCCTTTGGAGAATGAAACTCAAGTGGTCGATCCAGTTTTGCCATCGGTCGATCCTATTCCTCCATTAAGGAATGTCAAAGTGACTGATCCAATCCCTTCCTCGGCCAGTCCCACTCTTCCTTTTAAGAGTGCCAAATTTGTCTATCCAAGTCCACCATTGGTTGATCCGATCCAATCATCCGTCGATCCTACTCCCCTTCTAGAGAGTAAACCTGATACTGCCCATGTTTTTCTCATTAATACAGACTCTACTGTGCCTGGGGGCATTCCTCCTCCTCCTTTGGAACCCCCTCCAAGTACTGAAGCCATCCTTTTTGATTGGGGTGCGCTAACTGGAACTCGTCTTCCCTCTCACATTCCTTTCCAGATTATAGTACAGGTTTGTGGTCGGGACATTCCTCAAACGTTGATAGATGAAGGTGCATCCGTTAGTATTTTTTCCTCTGTTGCTTGGCATGCTTTGGGTTGTCCACAGCTTGCACCGGTTACATAGAATCTGTTAGCTTTTAACAGAAGAACTAGTCAACCTTTAGGGATCCTTCCTCAGTTTCCTGTAACTTTGGGAGGGAAAACTATCTTATTTGATGTCATGGTAGTCTGAGACCCCTTGGATTTCTCTTTACTCCTTGGGAGGGATTATGTCTATGTTATGAAAGCTATTGTATCCACTCTTTTCCGTGTGATATCTTTCCCTCACGATGGAAGAATTGTGACTATTGATCAACTTTCATTCATCGGCCCTGACTTGGTTACCTCCCTAAGTGGTTCTTATATGTAGACAATATCACCCCCGCCGCATGTAAATTATGTGGCGTTGTCTCCCATGATTTCAACTTCTCACGATTTGGATCCGGTAGTTGACATGGTGATCTCTTTGGTAGGGTTATTGGAGCCTGATCTCCTTACCCCTGTCACGACCCTCGACATGTGTTCCTTCTCGAGTGATTATCTTCCATCCAGTGAATAGCTCCTGGAGGCCATGACTGAGTTTTATCCCTTGACATGGTATCCTTCCAGAGCGGTATCCTCTTGGAAGCCATGATCAAGAGGCAACCATGAGCATAGTTTCTCTTCTCTATGGCAAGCTCATTAAAAAATGAAACAGAGGCCTTGAGCATAGTTTTCTTCTCTATAGAAAGATCGTTAAAAAATGAAACAACAATCTGGGGATCGAACCTGGAACCTTGAGCATAGTTCTTTTCCTGTGTCAAGCTCGTTAAAAAATGAAACAATCACCTCTCCCTTCAAGTTGAGTCTTTCGCCAGATCTCGTAGATGTCGAATCGAGTCTTTCGTTAGGTCTCGCTCTTGAACCTTCATTTCATCCACCTGTATCCTTTTTCTCCATCTAGCACAGAAATTGGTGACAACCTCAAAGTCGGTGAATGAATTGAAGCTTGGGGGCGGGCATGTCTCCAGCCTTTGATGATCATTCTGGAGCTAAGCCACCAGCTTTCAAGATGGGGGAATACCGAGCTTAGTCTTTATTCTTTCTCGTGCTTGTAAATCCATGAGAATGAAACTGGGTAAAATTTTATCTCTTTTTCGGAACCATACGGATACACGAACACACGAAAAAGGAACCCCCTGGAGTCTACTTTAAACCCTTTTCAGACACTCTAAATATGAAAAGATTTTCGAGTGACCTTGCTTCCTTTCACGCTCGTTAAAAGGTCAGAAAGGGCGTCTTTCGAGCGATATTTTAACCCTTTTTCGGTCTCGTTGGACTATTGTACGAAAAAGGAACTGAGAACTTCTCTTTTAAGTGTTTTTCCAAACTCTATAATCTCGAAAAACCTTCGAGTTTTCTGTCTTTGGACTTGTTAAAGCACACATCGACAGACCCATATGGGACCGAACCCTTACTTCTTCCGGTTCATTAAACAAAGGAAGAGGAACTTACCGAAGGTGAGTTATATCGAGCATGTGTTATCCTCCTCGAGCTCATTAAATTAAAAAGAGGTACTCGTCCATCTGGATGGGGGAAAAATTGAAAGGAGCAAGCCGAGCAGTCTCTTGAGAACATCATCCAACACTTCTTAGAGTCGCCCTTGAACACAACACTTTGTCATTTGCATATATCATCATCCGTTGAACCTCTGCACTGAGCCAATATTTTGAGTTCCTTTCACTCCTTTGGTTCATCCGACGCAAGTCACTGCATCCACTGCATAAGTATTGGTCAATGTCATGTTCTACTATTGTGCCTTAGTGTTCAAGGGAAGTATCCGCCTTGAGAGTCAACCATCCCAAATATCTTGTCTAAAAACCTGTTTCAGTCCATGTTCTTTTGATCTACCTATTACATCTCTATGTCCGTTTCGTGTCATTGATGGGGGATACATCAAGGCCCTCCCTCGATGAGTCTATTCCTGTCGACTTCAACACATTATCCGGGAATTGGGCTTAGAAACCAGTTAGTACTTTGGGACCTGCATGCCTCAATTACATGCCTCCTCACATTCGACAGTGGGTTTACATCATTGACCCCTGTTCGGATGATTCCACGAGTGTTCGAACTCAACTAACCTACTCACATTCACTGGAATGTACTAGGGTACCTTGGGAATCATCGACATTAATGGTGATCTCCCTCGCACTTGTTAACGGTTTACACCATTGACCAGTAATCAAGTGGTTTCTACCATGTTCAACATCAAGACATCTATTCACATGGTCGGATTCGTACCATATTGGGATTGGTAAGAAGACCCTGGGTTGAGCAACCACCTTGATATATGCTTTGCTCAGGCTGTGAAGGAATTTCCATTGGACAAAGAACACATACACTGTCACATAGATCCACTTTGTATTGGTCGTGACTATGTCTTGTCATCTCGTAGATGCACTGTGTATTCTTTGTGGCTACGATCAGTCTGAGTTATCAGAGTATAGATCCACATTGTATCTTCGGTGGCTATATCTCTTATCAATACAATTATGGATCCGCAGTGTATTTTATGGCGGCCATATCTTGCAAACCTTGATCACCCAAGCATAGGTATGCCTCCCTTGGGTTTTGAAATATGTCATGATATTTGTTGGATGTTTGTGTGCAGCTTCTGCCAGGTCCTCCGAGTATATACCCTTGCTGAGACGTCTGCAAATAATTTCAGTTATCAATTCACATCTTCTAACTTCATACTTTGGGGGGAAATCTGTTACACGTAAAAATTACTCAAGTGGATAAGTGTCGCATCTTCCTCTCAATTGTCGTAAGTGTCGCATCTTCCTTACAACTTTCGCAAGTGTCGCAAGTTGGTCACAAGTGTCGCAAACGATGTTCGAGCATACTGCCATGCCGATGACACTAAGGATACACTTAAAACATCTCATGTACCTGATTTGAAGCAGAAGAACTGGTTAACTAAAGACAAAGAACTCTTAACACCTGAACAGAGCCCTAAAACAAAGGTTTTGAGGGGGAGTGCTCCCCCATATCAGCCTTAGGAGCACTGGCGCTCCCCTACAAGGCATCAGGGAGTTTTATAATGCTCCCCTGCCCCCTCTGAAGGAGCGCTTCTCACCTTGAGGGCGCTAGCGCTCCCCTCAAGCTTCTTAGGGAGTGCTACAACACTCTGATGCCCCTTCTAAGGGAGTGTTGCCTAATCTGAGGCAATAGTTGGCCCGTTGAGGAGAATAAGGAGAGGATCTTTCAAGATTAGGAGGCAGTTGTATTCAAATTCTTGGTTTCATCAAGATATCCCTGATCTGAAGAGAAGGTTCCATAATTTTTTCTATAGATAACTCGAGAGGTTAAGCTCCTCTTAACCTATATAAGCAGGCTCTATGATGGTGGAAGGGGAGAGGAAACTGCTAGCATGAAACTTATGATCTTGTAGAGAAAACATAGTCAGCCAAAGGAGAATGATTAGTGAATTTGTTGTTATCCAGGTTGTGGATGTTTCAGGCAAGGGTTAGACGAAGAGGACTTGACGAAGCTGTCGCATTCGCATCTACAATTGTAAGCACTGCTGTCATTATTCTCATTAATATGACACGCTTGGCCTGTTTCTTTCTAGTTTGTGTTTGATGTCACATGAACTTATCATTGATAGATAGATCTATTTTCAAGCTAATATCAATAGGATAGGAAGTGGTCGTATCTTGTTTTGTCCACAGGATCCAGCGAGGAGCAAAGGATCGAAGCGCAACTAGGAGCATGCAGGGACAAATGTCGATAAATAGGTACTTTTGTTATCTTCCCTTCTCATATGTTAGTTTGGATAGATTTGAAAGGAAGTTAGTGTCCATGTTAAGCATTTTATGTCTTAGAGTTAGGGTCAAGCTCTTTGAGGCAATCTACCTGTCCGCAAGGAGATTTTCCTACAACAGTCGTCTTGGGAATGTTTGCCTCCTTCATATGGATCTGGTGATAGCCCGAGCGAAGATCAAGTTTAGTAAAGAATTGGGCACCACTCAATTCATCCAGGAGGTCATCAATGACAGGAATGGGAAATTTGTCTTTAATGGTCAGTTTGTTGAAGGAACAGAAGTCAGGACACATTCTCTAAGAACCTTCCTTTTTCATGACCATGACTACAGGAGAAGAGTAAGGGCTCGTACTAGGGTGGATAACACCTGCAGTAAGGAGTTCCTAGACCATTTTTTCAATTTCATTTTTTTGTGAAAAGGGGTTGCGATATGGACGGATATTGGGAGGAAGGCTTCCGGGTACAAGGGGAATGGAATGATCATGAACACCGCAGGAAGGAGGGAGTCCTTAGGGAGTGGAAAATACCATTTGGTGTTTAGAAAGGAGGTATTGGAGGTCTTCCGGCACCGGGGGTGTATTTTTTTCTTGTATGGTATGGAGTTGGGAAATGACACCAGAATGACCTTTTTTGAGCATATTTTCCATGCAATGGGAACTAATGACCTCAGGTGAACCAACCGTGATGCCTTGGAATTTATATTGGTGGCCTTTCTGGTCGAATTGCATGGTTAATGCCTTAAAATCCATGAGAATGGGATCCAAATTCCTTATCCAGTCTGCACCCAACACAATGTCACAACCACCCATGCCGATAGCAAACATATGGGATTTTAGGTGGTAGTCACCGATTTGGAGACACATTTTCACAGTGCCCTCCACATTTCATGGAACCACCATTGGCAATCATGATTTGGAAATTGTTGACTGCATGGGTGTAGCAATGAGTTTCTTGGGCAATGCGTCGATGAATAAAATTATGGGTGCTTCCACTATCAACCAAAATGATGACCTTATAATGCTTGATGTAACCGATTAACTTGAGGGTTTGGGGGGTGGAGAAGCCAGTGAGATCATTGAGGGAAATGATCGGTTCCACTTTGGGAGGGTCTGAGGGAGGGGTTATGTTAGTGATTTTAGGTGACTCAGGCACAAGGGGAGTTTCAACATCCTATTCTGAAATATCCTCAGAGATGGCCATAAAAATCTTTTGTTCCTTACACTTGTGGCCCGAGAAATATTTGTCATAACAATTATAACAAAGGCCTTTGAGTTGGCATTCATCCATTTTAGCCTTGGTCAATTTTTGGATCTTTAATGGGGCGGAGGGAGTAGTGGGATTTACGGGTTTAGGGAGAGGGATAAAGGAGGGTTTATAGTTTTGAGAGGATACAACCTGTTGTGCTTCTTTAGCTTTTTTAGTAGCCTCCACCCAACTTGAAGGTCGAGCCATGAGGACATGGGCCCAAATCTCCTCCTTGAGGCCACTGATAAAAAACTCTCAGAAGAAGTCATGCCCTCTGTTCGAAAATCCAGGTGCTCAAAGGTAGCTATGAAGTCTTCTACTATTCTTGATTGTTTCAACTTTGTCAAACGGCCGAAATGGTTGGTGTCAGTGTCAAAGCATTCATAAATCTTAGTCACAAATTGGGTCCAAGCAATATACCCTTGATGGGAATTTTTTCTCCATTACCACCATTGCCAACGTTCTTGATCTAGATGGAGAACACCATACTGGAGTTTGGCCAAGTCATCTGTAATGTCATATAAAGAGAAATAATGTTCCATTTGGGTAACCCAACCAGTGGGGTCCGAGCCATCAAATTTGGTCACATCCACCTGCGGAAGGCGTAGGTCACGTTGAAAGTGATGGGGCTGAAAGGTATGGGAATGGGAGGAATGTTCACCTTCAGTCTTTGGAGGTGCATCAAAGAAAGGGTCATCTGTAGGGATATTCATTTTGGTACAGAGTGATGCAAAGACAGATTCAAGCTGGGTGGTCAGTTCTTGTTTGAATTCCTCCATTGAGGATTGCATGGTTGTATTTATGGTTGTATTGATGGATGAATCAATGGAGACAATAGTATAAATGAGTTGTTTCACTTCTTTTTGGGTCTCGAGGAAACCAGATTGCAAGGTGTTGAAGCGAGCTTCTAGGTCTTGGCTACGGGTATGGGCCATGAGGATGGGTGAACTGAAAAGGGGCGGGCGAGGTCAATTTTTTTTCCGAAAAATGATATGGATGAATGTGATAAGGGAGAAGAGATGAATCCAATGGAATAGGTCTCAAATAATGGTGAAAATATTTCTAGACTTTTTTTTTTTTTTGGTTACGCCTGCGGAGTTATACTCCGATCTGAAGAATACTGCAGTGATGAAATCCCCAAATTCTTAACCAGAAAGAAATGTGTATTTACTTGGCAACCCAAACACAGTTGTGTGGCAATAGATCTTGTTTGTTTTAATTTGTTTATGTTTCTATCCCCCAAAGGTTAGATATTCAAGGGTTCTACAGACAAGGGTTTGCCCTGTGCTATAGCTCTCTGATATACATGCGGGGTCCAACAATAGTACTTGGCCCAATATCTCAGGGAACTAACTAAGGAGGATAGACCATACCCTTAGCCGTACTACCCGAATACCCAGGTACTAGAGAGTATCTTCCCGAGTGATGTTCTCGGTGGCACTATAACAGTCAAGCGACCGATCAGTTTATCTAAAGAGGGCTTTTAGGAAATCAAGGCCGATCCGTACATAGGTGTTGTCTGATGCACTACCACTCGAACGGGTACCAACATGGGTTACAAGGGTGGCCAACAAATGTGTGCTTAAGAACAACTTGTATTTCCTACATGTAGGAATCCCTCAATCGTGGGTTTATGTGCATAATGACAGATCTCTGTGGCTTAAAGACGTCAGAATACGTCTCTACCCTGGAAAAAAAAATTCCCACAATTTCTGCCAAGGAAAGTGCTCTAATACCACTTGTAATATACAAGATATAAAAAGTATGTAGAACAAGAATAAAATGCTAGAAATGGCATAATAACAGTAATATAACCATCATAATCTCCACAATAACACATAAATGATATAAGAACAACAACATAAATAACACTTTGATTCAGAAAGCAATGTTCACGAGCCTCTTCGAGGGGGCAACCTCCAGCCGAACAATACTCTATTACAATAATCTCCAATCTAGGGTTTTCATACCCTCGACCCTTATTTATACTAAATATGTCTATCAACAGAAGCATCTAGAGGAAGATCCTTCTAGAAGCAGAAGCTTCTATTAGGTCTTCTTACACCCGCCTTATTCTATTTTATTAAAAGGCCTTATTAATATTGACCTTTATTACATCCAAATATATTGATATACCTATGTGCGAGTTAGGACCCTAACATATACCCCCTCTGGCGATGGTTTGGGAGCAGTGCCCCCAAAGAGAGGTTTTTAAGAAAATTGCCTTGTAAAATATTGTGATTTTGTAGTCAATCTAGACCGTTCATTATAAGGTCATAGATCTGATAATGGAAGTTATGTTAGGTTTTTTTTCCCTAAAAGGAAACCCTCTTTCATGAGGGAATTGTATTTTGGATGTATATGTGAGTGAATATTGTATTCTGAGAGAGGATAATTTGAGAGAAATAAGAGGAAGTTGTAGCGGGCATATTGTAGGTTGTATCCCTTAATTTGTTGGATAATAATAATGGAAGGACTTGGAAATTTCTCTGGTGGAATAAAATAAAGCACATCTGAAGAAAGCGTGCAGAGCTCCAAATAAATAAAGAGATGGACAACATGAGAAAAATCAAGAATAAAATGTAACAAGTGATGTGTTACAGTATGCTTTCATTTTTTCTTTAGATAATATTACAAAATTTTGGGTAGTAGATTCATGGGTTTCATTTCATGCCACACCCCATAAGAAATATTTCCAAGTTTATGTTTAAGGTGATTTTGGACATGTTTATTTGGGTGATGATGAACAATGTCAAATTGTTGGAATGGTTAAGGTACAAACAAAGAAAAAGAATGGAGACCAATGGTTACTGAAAGAGGTGAGACATATACTAGATCTCAAAAGAAATATAATTTCAACGGGATAGTTGGAAAGTGAAGGTTGTATATCTACATTTACATATAAGGCATTGAAGGTCACTAAAGTATCATTGTTAATGGAAAACGGAGAGAAGGTAGGTACATTTATGTATTGGTAATGTTGAATCTTCAATCTCTTTAGATTCTACAGGTGTGGATACAACATTGTGGAATCATAGACTTGGACACATGAGTGATAAGGGTATGCAAATACTTCACAAAAGGAAGTTGTTTCCAGATCTTAAACAAGTTTATTTGGTTTTCTATGAACACTGTATTTATGGAAAATAGAAGGGAGATAGATTTCTCGAGGTTGGAAAGGAAAAGAAAAGTGAAAAGTTAGATATTGTGCATACAGATGTATGGGTACCATCTCAAGTATCATCTCTTGGTGGATCTCATTATTATGTTAATTTTATTGATGATACATCTATAAAAACTTGGGTTTGTTTCCTTCGACAAAAATCTAATGTTTTTGACACTTTTAAGAAATGGAGATCTTTTGTTGAGAATGCGACAAGAAAAAGGTTGAAGTGTCTCAAATTAGATAATGGAGATGAATATTGCAGCAAGGAGTTTGATGATTAATGTTCATACCATGGGATTCACAGAGAGAACATGGTTCCCAAAACACCATAAGAAAATGGTGTGTCAGAAAGTATGAACAGGAAAATCATGGAACGTGCAAGGAGTATGAGATTGCATGTTGGGTTGTCATTACAGTTCTGGGAATATTATGTAGATATTTTTGTTTATTTAATAAAAATAGGGCCTTCAATATCCTTGGATGGTGGCATTCCAAAGGAGACATGGACAGGTAAAAAGTTAAACTACTCATTTCTGAAGAATTTTGGTGATGAAGCATTTGTTCGTATTGGTAAAGAAAATAGAACAAAGCTTGAGGCAAAATCCAAGAAGTGTACCTTTATTTGATATGGTGTTAATGATTTTGGTTATCACTTATGACATTATGAAAATCATAAAATCATTAGAAGTAGAGATGTGGTATTCAATGAAAAGGTATTTCACATAGATCAATTATAGGGAAAGAAACAAGAAAAGGAAAACATAGAATACACAGTTCTCAATGAAATCAAATATAATGAAATTCCAAAGGTACCAGGAAATCAAAATGTACAAAAACAGGAGAAACAGGAACCTTAAAATCCCACAAGTGTTGTTAGAATATATACTAGGTTAAGTAGACCCCTGAACAATAATCTCCTTCATTGTATTATTTATTATTGACTGACTCTGGTGAACCAAAAAGTTAGGAATATGAAATGCAGGTAGACACTAAAAAGAAGTAGGAGCAAGGAATGAAAGAGGAAATGGATTCCTTGGTAAATAACCAAACTTGGGACTTGGTTCGGTTGCCTGCATGAAACAAAGAATTGAAGAATAAATGGGTTTATAGGTTGTAGGAAGAATATGGAGGCAAAAAGTGGTACAAGGCTAGAATTTTTGTAAAGGGGTTTGCACAAAAGAAAGGTATATATTTTGATGAAATATTTTTTCCTTTTGTTAAAATAACTTCAATTAGGACTATTTTAAGTCTTGTGGTAGTAGAATATTTTCATCTTGAACAATTAGATGTAAAAAAAAAAATCTTCGTGGGGATTTGGAGGAAGAGATTTATATGCAACAACCATAGGGGTATGAGGTCAAAGGGAAGGAAAATTTGGTATGCAAGTTGAAGAAGTGATTGTATGGCCTAAAGAAAGCTCCAAGGAAGTGGTATTTAAAGTTAGATAGGTTTATGATAGAACAAGGTTATAGCATATGTCATTCTGATCACTTTGTTTATTTTAAGACGTTAGAAAATGGAAGCTATATTATCTTTCTATTATATGTAGATGGCATGCTTGTTGCGGGGTCTAACATGCATGATAAAATTGTTCTCAAAAATAAATTATCTAATTCATTTATGATGAAGGATTTGGGTGTTATAAAGAAAATCCTTGGTATGAGAATAACAAGAGACATGAAAAATCACAAATTGATATTGTCTCAGGGTGAGTACATAGAGAAGGTGTTGGAGAGGTTAAGAATGTAGAATGAAAAACTAGTTAGTACAACTTTGGCCATCCATTTTAAATTAACCAAGGAAATGTGTCCCAAGACATAGGAGTAGATAAAATGCATGTATAGGGTCTCTTATTCATCAACAATTGGAATATTGATGTATGTTATGGTGTGAAAAAGAAAAAATATTTCACATGCATTGGGAGTTGTGAGTAGGTATATGAACAATCCAGGTAAAGAACATTGCGAGGTAGTAAAATGAATTCTCAAGTATTTGAGAGGTACTACTACTCATGCATTATGTTTTGGAGGTTCAAACATTGTTCTACATAGATATGTTGATTCAGATATCGTAGGTGATAAATATAGCAAGAGAAGCACCACATGTTATTTTTTTATTGTAGGTGTAACATCGGTAAGTTAGATTTAGAAACTGCAAAAGGATGTTTCACTTTAAATAATGAAAGAAAAGTATGTTGTTGCTACACATGCTAGTAAAGGGATGATTTGGTTATAGAGGTTTGTGGAGGAATTGGGAAATAAGAAGGAGAATAGCAGGTTGTATTGTTACAACCATAGTTCCATTCATCTTGCAAATAACTCATCCTTCCATTATACAACTCAGGTACCATTTCATACAATCTTTTTTGGAATATGAACAATTGAAGTTGGAAAATATACATACTAGCCAAAATTCTACAGACATGTTAACAAAGGCAGTAACCAAGGAGAAAATGAGTTCATGCTCATTTTTAGTTGGCCTTCAAGCATGAAGGGGAAGATGAGAAACTTTCCATTTCCAAGGTGGATCATAGTCCAACATTTATAGCAGTAGTGGAGTTGTTGTGATCAGTCTCCAAGTGGGAGATTGTTGGTTTTGGAGCCAGATTATCCTAATTCAGAGGTATTGTGTCAGCTACGTTTGGACCCCATTACCTAATGGGGGGTCCAAGGGGGAGTTGGTGAGAAATTGTGGAGCCCCTCCCCTGGCTGGGATTTGGGGGCGGGGCCCCCAAAGAGAAAGTTTTGGGAAAATTACCTTGTAAAATATTGTAATTTCTTAGTCAATCTGGACCGTTCATTATAAGTTCATAGATATGATGATAGAAGATATGTTAGGTTTTTTTCCCCTAGATTGAAACCCTCTTTTATGAGGGAATTGTGTTTTGGTTTTGTATGTGAGTGAATATTGTATTCCGAGAGAGGAGACTATGAGAGAAAGAAGAGGAAGTTGCAACAAGTATGTTGTAGGTTGTATCCCTTCATTTGTTGGATAATAATAAATGAAGGACCTAGCAATTTATCTGGTGTATGTAACCCTCACTGATTGAACCACGTATATATGTGTCTCTATTGTATTGTGTATATTCTATTTTTTATTTCTACATTTGTTTTATTTTATTGCTCCGCGATCCTATTTTTCTAATAGATAAAAGGGTATACGTGAAGGTTTTTCATGTGAGAAATAAATTCTGATTATACTAAAATCATATGTATATTTGAAGCTTCCTTTTCCAATTAGGAAAGATACATCTTCCCGTGAAATCCTTGATGTATTAGGACCATAAATTAATCTTTTGAAATAAGAAACAAAAGCATTGTGTACCTCATAAAAATTGTATGTAGTTTTTTGCTTCCAGTGTGTAGGGTACTGCACTTGTATAGGGTTAGTTTTATAGTTAACCTTTTTCGCTATGGGTATGTAGCATCCCCATCCCCGAGATGGACTATTCCACATGAAATATCAAACTCTGATACAATTGAATTTACAAAAAAAATATGCATATGCATAAAATTATACGGTTCTATGAAATTCTAACAATATATATACCTAAGTATAATTAAAAAAAAATTACCCATAAAATAAAATAGACAGATATGCACATAGTAATTAAAAAAGCATATAATGGACACTTATCTTGTATAAATAATCCACCAACTGCGTGTAGACCTCAAACTTTGTTGTACATTGGGTTCAACACTTCCCATGAGTTTCACGACATGGGTTAACCCCCTCTCATGGATCCTAACTCTGGTGATTGTGGTAGAGATTAATTACTATGGGTTTGTTTTCAAACAAAAATCATAGTCCAAAAAATGGTATCAAAGAGACATGTATCGAGTTTGAAACTTGCTTGAGACGTGTTGGGGAAGATTGTTGGACATTGGGTTCAACACTTCCCATGAGTTTTGCGACATGGGTTAATCCCCTCTTGTGGATCCTAACTCTAGTGATTGTGGCAGAGATTAATGCCTGCAAGTTTTTTTCTAATGAAAATAGTAGTCCAACAAAATTTCCTCCTAGACATATACTTTGTTGCCCATAAAATCAACAGAAGGTCACCATTAAGTTGGGGATAACTCCACCTGGGAAAAGGAATTCTAAACCTAGTTAAGGTATCTCAAACAACATAAATTCTTGGACTCAGGTGCCAACTCTAGAATACATCCTACAGTCCATCGTTCCCCATATGCCTATCCCACCCCAGGAAGTGTGCCCCTTCTCTTCTAAATATTCCTTCAGTTTCCCCACTTCCCTTCTGGGGCTTCAACAACAGGACAAAAAGGAAGTCTC
The DNA here is from genome assembly GCA_000966675.3 of Picea glauca. Classification (NCBI taxonomy): domain Eukaryota; kingdom Viridiplantae; phylum Streptophyta; class Pinopsida; order Pinales; family Pinaceae; genus Picea; species Picea glauca. The sequence continues at coordinate 343,361 of JZKD02S2200486.1, forward strand.
AGAGTGTTGTAGTTACAACTTGGGACCTTGGGAATCAATTCCCAAAAATTCTTTCACCCAAAGAGAATGATCGTGGTCTTGAAAACCTACTTATTCAATATTCCACAGGCCTGAAAACACACCTCTTCAGCTCAATTTACCTAGATTATTGGCTAAAACCAACTCCAAATAATTCCAAGTACAGGTATGGTGATGTAAGAAAGGTACAAATGATAGGAGAGTGAGTGAATGAATAATGAATGATGGAGGAATTATGGGAAAATGAACTAATTTCCCCAAATATATTTGTGTGTTCCCAACTTAACACTTGTCATGTTGGGAACTACATGCCCCCCCATATGGTGATACAATCCCACTTAGCAAATTAGGATAAATGAATATCCATACTTTTTACTTTAGGCTTTAGGAATATTAATATAATATTCCTTTGGGCTTAAGTCCCCCTTGGCTTATCCACCTTTCTAGACCCTTAGCCCCCCTTTCCCTTTCTAGTGGATTTTATCCCCCCATAATATTTTTTTTGGTTGGTCTTCAATAGTGACACATTTTATTAATATTCGAGTGTCATTACATAATACAAAGATAGGATCACTAACCTTTTAGCTTCTGTCTATCTAGCCTAATAACCATACACACACTCTAGCCTCAAAATACATATATACAAAGGCACTCTGACTCAAAGTGTCATGGTTGGATGGATTCCTCAGTTCAAAATTTTTCCAAGTGTGAATAGTGATGATGGAGGTTGTGGAAGTTACATAGAGTGTTATGTGGATGGTGGAAGTTTTGGAGTAGTAATGTAATGCGTTAGGAACCCCCGATGGTCTCTAAATCTTGTTTGTTTAAAAAAAAAAATCTAAGTATGGAGGAATTCTAGGAATGAACTATACAAGGAGAAATACAAATTATTTGATCAACTCTTGTTGGTCAACAGTCATAGAGGAGATGTGAATTTGTTTTTTTCATATTTTTTTATTGGGAGAAAAATTACATGGACAAAGTGTTGTTATTTGAATATGAATATGAAATGGATGAATCTGCCTTCTAGTGATTAGATTGTGGTGAAGGAATTTGATCTGATATCAATTGTTTAAATGTAGTTCAATATTGAGAGGGGGGGTGAATTCGTATTGCTTATTTTTTCACAATTTTAATCGATCTTTTATTATTAAAGTTATTAACCATAACAATTTATCAACAAGAATGTACAATATGTAGAATTAAATGTAACAATCATAAAATCTATATTTCTTTTACAACTACAACTTGTAGGAAACACCAATCTCCTTTATTTCGAGCACCTACTCAAGGAGACACCAATCCCTTGTTTTCACGCATTAAGTTGAGGAAACCAATTCTAGGCTCCAACCTATAGATGACTCCAATCCTCTATTTTAAAGCACCAACTTGAGGAAGTTACAAATCCCTATTTGTTCAAGCCCCAACCTATAGACGACTCCAATCCTCTGTTGCTTCTCCCTTCCACCCTCACTTCATGTGTATGCTTCAAGTTTCATATTCTTCCTTGGAATCTGCTTCTTCTTTTGGTCTTCTGAATTAGCTCAGAGAGACACTTCTTCATCCCCATATTTCTCTATTTATATAGTCTTCCAAAAGGTGTATGAGATTGAACCAATGTGTCCATTTGTAAAAGAGAAAATGAATCAATGTGCCTTTTCATTTTATTGATAAAATAACAATGATGTTGTCATTTTTATTAAGAACACATTTCTTCCTTTGTTTATTATTATATGTAAAAAGATGTTCAATTACAATTTTCCATCCCATTTGCATCTGTATGGATTTGCACACCTTATGAGTCAATCACAGGTATGGATTAACTCTTCTATTTCAATCCTGAGATATAATTGCATCCTCAATTATTTAATATATTGGATTCGAGCTTTAATTTGTTCTCTGGTCCCTCTCCTATATCAAACATTGGGTAGGTACTAATTTTGTGGCCCCCTTTTCTCATAGGACTAGGTATTGTGAACAATAGATAAAATATGATGTGAAATCCATGTTCTATACCTTATTCCGAAGGCACTTCATTTATTTACAAAGTGACCACTCCCTATAACCAAGTGTTATCTCGGTTAGCACCTTACTCCAACGCAACTTCATATTTTTCAATATGACCTTGACATCTCACTGAGAATGAATACATACAAGGATTAACTTGGCGTTTAGACAGATCAATGGTTTGGACTTAGTCAACCATTGAGGGGATGGTCTAGGCTTATTTGGGTGCTTAATCATATCGACAATTCAGATTTAATCATCCATTGAGTGGAAGATCCACATGCTTTTCACATTTTAAATATGCACTTGAAATATTCCAAATCCAAAATGTGATACAACTTAGCGTTGACACATGGATTATTAAATTTTGCATAAAATTATTTCCGCGTCTGCCCTCTGTGATTAATGTTCATTATATTTGAAACAAAAATTTGATTTGAGCCATCCGATCGTGCCTCCATTCTAATCCAATGGTCAATGCTGATTTCTAGATTTCACGATTTCTGAGACTTGGTACAGTGATCTAACGATCACAATGTGACTCTTGGAAATTTATTGCATTTTTCTCACACTTATAATGATGATCAGAGCATCGATCCTTACAATAATAGAAGGAAAGAAAATATCAGGTAAGTGAGGATCATTTGATGTATTTATCATTCTCCGTCACTATTTATCCTCCTTCTTGGAGTCAATTCTCAAAGAAGGTATTATATTCCTTGAGAGAAGATCTTTTCCCTTTCTTTCGTTCTCTTTGAGAATGGGTGACAATGATTTGTAAGCATCACTATTCATACCCTCTATGTGCCATCTCCCCCTTTTTTTTAACTTTGTTAATGATCTGGGGTTTTTTTATTGTCCTTTTCCTAGAACCTTTGTTGATAGTTTGGTCTCCAAGTTCACGAATGATCCAAAGTACAATATACCTCTCAGAAGCCCATAAATGGTCTAGTTAGTCTATCAAAGTTACATATCATATTAATAATTATAAAAGAATATTTGAATCAATTGGGTTTAAATATTGAGACTTTGAATAAGTTGTTTAGGGGATGACTAGAAATTGAATTATGGAAGTGTGTTTTATCTAGATCTGGACTAGTTGCTTGGACATATAAAAATCAATGATTTCTTTATGAATAAATGTTGTAACTGAGACCATTTGGATTCATAACCTAATGGGAGAGAGAATGGGCTTGAAAATACAATTTATCCATTGATGATAACCATATTGACCCTTTTTGAAAACATTTCTAACTCCATAACATCATTTCCAACATTTACCATATTGACCCTCTTTGACATCAATGCCAACGCCAGAATACCAGGTCCAACATTCTCCCCCTTTAGGATTGATGGAAAAAATGAAAACACCTCTTTTTAATCTTAACTAGATTTTACTATTTATTGTCCCCCTTTGAAAAAAATGGAATAAGGGATATTTCTTTGCTCCCCCTGAGTTTATACTCCCCTTGTCTATAACATCCCCTCAGTTACGACTAGGAAGAGTGTAGAATAATAGGTAATTTTTTTTAAGCATTAGGAGATTAACATCAACACATAATTCATAGCAACGCATAATCAATGACAACATAATTAAAATCATTACAAGAAACTCATCATCGTAATCAATAACGACATAACCAATACCAACATAATTATTAGTGACACATAGTCAATGCATACACATAATTAGTAATGACACATAATTAACACACCATCACATTTAGATAACGACACATAATCAACCAGTATCATAAATGGCGATGCAATATCAACTCATCACGATCAAATCATCACGATCAACTGGGAACATCATTACTTTTATTCGATCGACTCATCACATAAAGAAACTACCCGCCCAACCTACCCTACAAGGTTAGGACCTCCAAGACACATAAGCAATGCTCAAGCCCAAGATTTATCCAATTGATTTTGACCACTTAAGGTTTCAGGGTTGGCGATTCTTCTGAGGAACAAGGAGGTGTCTACATACCACTAACACAATCAATTCGAAAACCAACTAGATCGATCAATCATATAACAACATAAGTGAAGTCACAAGTGTAATCAACCTTATTTTATTTTCATGGCGTGAAAGAAAACATCTATTTTATTTCAAGGTGCACGATTAATCAATTACTGAATTCAACAATAAATCAATATTATTTTCAAGGTGAGTGTCTGATCTAATTAATGAATTAAACATAAATCAACATCATTCAATGCATGTAATTAATATAATCACTTAGGAAGTCAAACATCAACATTATGACAATGCACATGAGTAATCTAAGAGCGTAATCATTTATGCATCAAATATTCAATGGAACAATAGTAATTATCAATTTATTCCATGGATCAAGGAATCTATTCACTTACTCGTTCATACATCGTGTCAATTCAAGGTGTAAGAGAAATCATTAATTATAATTTCATGGTGCAAGGTAAATGAAATTCTAAAACAATAAGAGATTCACATAATTAATGGCACAATTACTACCTACAAAACATTCTACAAAGTCCATCATACCTATCATAAAACAATTGATTGACGCAGCCACTTACGAAACATTCTAAAAAAAAACAAAACTATCAACCCTTCAATGTGTACAATTAGAATCTACCATCCACATGTTATCTTCCAAGTAATTTCCAAAGCAATTTATTAAAAGAATGAAACAAAAGAGATCGTGAGCACAACAAGAGCACCTATCTCATTTTAAAATCTGATAAAAATCAAATCTAAATATTGTTGGTAATGTTGAGGTCAGATCTAAGGAGATCAAGCTACGTTACCTCAGGTTTTAATCCTTTAGTAATCTGGTGAAGTTCAGTATACTCAACGGTGTTCTCTTTTACTAAGGGAGGGATTAGGTACATAATCATAAGGTGTACTATAAGGATTCTTTCAAGTGAAATAACAGACCAATCCTTGTTTTATCATAATTAATTATGTATAAATTCCCCAGGGATAAATTACTTATACTTAAGAAGGCACAAGTGTATCAATCCTTTCAAACGAGACCTGAAGAAATAAGAACCAAGATGCCATCTACAACTAAGGCCCCATGAAAATCAAATTCCATAAGTAAACTAGAGGGCTTCAATATTGACGTAGCCTTCCTTAAGGACTAATTTTTTTTATCAATGAACAGTAAATATGGTATCTAAAGGTTGAATAAATACATGTTATCCTAGGAGTACACTAAGGTGAATATTTACCACTAATCATTAAGGAATTACTCTCACCCTTGATTATTATAAAAATATATTTCATCCATGCAAATTTAGTAATCATTATTATCCTATATGAACATATAAAATAGGTAATATGAGAAATAACTTGGTGTTGGCCCTTGACAAGGTTTTGTTGATATCTAATCAAGTTTGACCTATTTTTGGACTTCGACAACTTGTCGAAGGAGGAGTGCAACACGAGGCAGAGATCACGGGATCTTGGCCCCTTTTTGGGTCCTTTTTGGGATGTGGGAATATGTAACGGGAATGGGATGTCGTCCCATGGGTTTACCCATGTTTAGGCCTATTTTGTAATATATAAATAGACTCTTAGGCTAGATAGAAGGGTGGTGCATCTATGTGATGTGAATGTATGCTAAGTGCAAGTAGAGTTTGTAAGTTATTTGTGCATGACTATAAGATACTTGCAGAGCTAAGTGTAGGTCCTTGTAGCAGATTGTGGAAGGCTTAGTGTTGTAACAAAAGGAAGAAGAATCTAGCAAGCTGCGCAGATCTTCTGTCCTATGCAAAGTAAGGTTTTTGAGGCTCTGTGCTTGTAACCGATTCACTGAAGACAATAAAGAAGAAGAGTTGGTGGGCGTAGCCCTAGAGTGGGGGTGAACCATGTAAATACTATGTTGTTATGCTATGTGCTTGTCTTAATGTGTTTATGACTCTCTTGCTAAGTGCTTTGATAGAGATAGATAAATCTATTCATGCTTTGTGCTAATGATGTGTAAGAATGTTAGATCTGACTTCTATGAATGTGCTTAGTGCTTGCTTCTTCTAGATCTGATCCATCTGTTTGTGCTAAGTACTTAACTACATTAGGTCAATGTGAATGTTGCGAAGCTCTGTTTTATCAGTGAAGTAGGTATTGATTGCATATTGAGTGTTTGACGGTGTTAAGTGCTCTATTAAGTATCATAATCATAGATCTATGTCCCAGCTAAGGTTGCAGACACCTGAGTCTCGCAACCACCCCTATCTCTACCTTGGGTGAGACTTCATATGCTTCACAGGTGTTGCCGAAAGGGTCAGTAGTTATGGTTTTTTTGGTGCACTGTTGTAGCATTGAACACTGGGTCTGCCCCTATGCCAACAAATGGATTTGTTGCCAAGATTTAAACTATGATTGCTGGGAATTGAGAAAGAAGGAGCTTTGTGCAAAGATTCATCCTGAAGTTGTGAAATCTCTGTGCATATATCTGTCACTCTAGTGCACAGTATTCTACTTGATTTATAAAGCTCTGTGCTAAAAGAAAGAAGCTCGATCTGAAGAAAAGAAGTCATATCTAAAGGAGTGAAGCAAGATCTGAAAGCTTTGTACTCTAAGAAAGGTAAAAGTGAGAATTTTTTATTAAAAGAGGTAAGATCTGCAAGCTCTGTGCTTTGATAAAGGTAAGAATAGTGAAAAGTTTTAGATCTGGAAGCTTTGTGCTCTGTAGAAGTAAGATAAGTGGAAATTTTTGTTTCTAGAGTATGGATCTAGGTATGTTTAATAGAGTCTTTCCTATTTCGAAAACTAGGGTATTGATAGATGAAGGAAGATTTTATATTAATAGATCTGACAAGAATAGTAAAAGATATGTTATACCTATGCATAGAAAGAATGTTTGGACTAACAAATGGATGTAAGATTCTAGAGAGAATTTGTTGCAAGTTAGCTCCTATGCTTCTAGTGTGCAGTATAGGAGAAGTTGGGGATCATTTAAAAGAAAGAGAGTATTAACCCTCTATTATAGTTGCAGAAGACCAGGACATATTGCTAAGGAATGCCCTGGAAGAAGACCTAGTTGTCTTTGTTGCAAAGCTATGGACCATGAAGTGTTGGATTTCCCTAGAATGATTGCTAAAGTTGAAAGAATGAATCTGAACCAGGAAAACCCTAAGGAAGGTCCAGGAATGGAAGAATCCCAGAAAGAATCAGAGAAAGTATTGTTGCAGATGAAAGAAACCCTGAATGACCATCAACATATCAGCTTATCAGGGATATTCAAAGAAAAATAATTCATCGAAGTAAGAATAGGAGACTTCGACATTGACTGTGTTCTGGATGAGGAAACACAGGTGAATATCATGACAGAGAGAACTTGGGAAGCTATAGGGAATCCTTCTTACTTACTTATCTTACTTCTATAAAGATAAGTGGAAAAAGGCATAATGAGACGAAGCTCACTGGAAAGAAAGCTATAAAGATAAGTAAGAAGAGGGATAATATTGAAAAGTTATAGAAAGTCCCAGAGGGAACCTCACAGAAGGAAAATTTGCAAAATTAGAGCTTCGTCGGGATATCAGAACAATGACACATGGGACTTCACCATGGCGAAGCAATATAGCCATTAGGGAATGTTATAACCGTTAGATCAATGCTCCAAACAGATAGAAAACCATTTATGGCCAACCAACTCATCATCCGACTGTTGAGACCACACCATAATGGACATAACCGAGTTAATGAAGATCTCATACCCGTTGCAAGCGACACATTGTCGAGTTACCTATTTATCCCACCACACCACGCACCAAGAACACTTTTTCCAATTGATAATTTGATCCCAAAGACTACATTGAGTTTATACCATGATCATCATTCTACCGATCTCTCTCTCATTATTGTGTCTAAGCTACCCCCCCCGAACCTAATATTGTTAACCCTGAGCGTGTATGTGAGACGAGTTGAGCATTGCAGAAAGAGTTGTTGAGGAAGTTTTGATCAACCTAATGACTGAAAGAGTCATGTCAGAGAGAGGATTATCCACAAGTGTACAAGAATCTTCCATGAGAGGAATGGCAACCTCTTCGTCAATTGCTTGAGTTGGACCATCCCGACCATCAGATGAGAAGAAAACTAAGCACAGGGATGATCTCGTGAATGCTAAGTTGGTTCTGAGAATATTACCTACTTATATACCACCTTTGAGCGGTGTTGTAAACTGCGACAGTATACCTAGAGATTTTGAGTACACCTTGGTCACTGCGTACCTCCTGAAGGGGATACGTGCAGTTCACATAGACCAAGATAAGATTGCAGCATTGAAGTTTAGCAATTTCAACCTAGGTGACTAGAAAGTTTACAACATGCTCGCCCCGCATAAGTACCTGACCAGAAAAAAGGGAAAGAATTTGAATATCGTCCCTTAGTCATGGACCCATAACCTCGCACAGTCCACCCTACTGAACGTTATGAAGATTCTGCACTTCGGACGACACCGGGAGGTGAATGTATGTGTCAAATTGTTGTTGTCTTGTTACCATGGAGTTTATCTATGGTTAAACCATCGCATAACAATGGATATGACGTTGATAAATTGGATCACAGGGCTAAGTATGCAAGGCCCTGACCCACATGATTTCTATCCCATAAAAACAATGGATCACGCTCTAGCTCAAAGGATCAAGGACACCTATGGCAATGTCGAGAAGGGCATGAGAGGCTACAAGGTAGCTTCTATCCAGAGTGGCGTAGTGCACCTCTCTTGTCAATTGATCATGGAAAAAATAGTATGCAAGAACCGACCCACCCAAGTGCCTGGTTTTGTAGTTGACCTCACAAGGAAGTGTGCGGAGGGCCTATAAATGAATTGGGCAAAGTACCTGGTGAACCAATTAGAACTTGATTGCAGAGAAGCCTAGGATAAAGGGTACAAATTTCACTTCAGCTAGTTATTGATCCTGATTGCTTTCATTGCCTAGGAGATGTCAGAAGGTGCGACCTTCCTGGACATCGATCCCTTTGAACCATTGGCTGCAAAGTTTAGCACATTGTGGTATTCAAGAGACATGAATAAACAGTGGTAGTCTAATGTTGTATTTCATGCATACTAAAACTAGTTTAAGATAGCCATACAGTCCACGCCTCATATAACTCTAAATACTTTACACAGGTTCTGGCCTTTTATGAAATTTAGCGCTGACCACCATTTCATTTGCATCACAGAATGCGCTGACGAGCACAAGAAACAACTTCAGTCACATTACAAGATAACATAGGAGGACTTGGAGGAAATCACCAAGGACTGGTCAGTGGACCTCCTCATTCCAGCAAACCTTGTAGATATATCCAATTTAGACAGTCTAGAAACTGCGTAGGATACACCTAGACTTAGAAGGATGAAGAAAACTGAAGAGGTTCAGGATTTAGATAGTGCATTTCTGAAGACTTATTCCATATCACCAGAGAAAGGAGTTGATGGGGGAGAGATAGATGGAACTGAAGTTGAACAGAAGAAAGGCGAGGTTACACTGCCTAGAGATGAGGAGGACCCCTCGAAGAAAAGTAAGGTTTCCCCCTTGAAGCCTTCCTCCTGGAAGAAATCGAAAGCTTCTATGACAAAAATGCAGACTATCCTCACCTTATATGACTTCGATTTCATTATAGTGGCCTTGAATGATGCTTCATTGGAGATAGAAAAGAAACAAGAGGCTAAGTAGGAAGCGGTGTACAATAGAATCGAGATTGAGCTCCAAGGAGTACAACAAGCACTACAGTCCAGCTGCGCAGTCTCCATTGCACCTCTGCCATTAGGAACAACAGAACTGGGAGATGAGCCAGCTTAACTCCATCAAATAGATGATAAAGTTGAAGCTCACCTTCGATGAGAATAAGAAGAAACAACGCAAGCCACTCAGGCTTTGACACAAGTACAAGGAGTCATTGTAGAGAAACACAGTACTACAAAATGGGAGAAACTTGCTCTCCAAGAAAAGTTCGATGAAGAAAAAGCACAACTGCAGAAAGACAAAGAACAGTTGCTCACAGAGCAACTCAAAGTAAAAGAAATGGTCAACAGAGAACTTCACTCTGTGACTGTCATAGAATTAAAGTCAAAGGATCAAGTCACGAAGAAAGTAGTGAAACTTGGAGAAGTTATCCAACAGCTACAACAACGCATTGTAGATTTAGAACTAGGCATTGTGCCTTAGACTCCACAGGACGTAAGGGACTAGCGAGAAGCCATTGCTTGTAGAACAATTGAAAGACTGAAGGCCCTTACCATAGAATGCAAGAAATTCATTGATCGCAGTGCTCAAATATATGAGAAACTTATCGAGAACCCAGAGTTGCAGGCACTAGAGTCGTATCTCTAGGAAGTGAAGAAGCATGCAAAAACACTATAGTACAGCTGAAGTCTCTGTCAGCTGTGAAGAGAATGAAGAGATCTCAAGAGCAGCGAACCGCCCAACAACAAATCCATAATATCTAGAGCATATTTATGGAGATAACTCAGAAACTCCAACTAGGAGAAAAACTGGAGCAGGTTAACACTGCGACAGAACAACACCTAGAAGGACCTGTGAATGATGTCGTCATTCAAGAATTTGCTGAAAAAGAGTGCATAGCACAGTAGCAAGTCGAAACAGTTTGAGGGAAGATCGAAGCATTTGAAGCATAACTTCCTACATCGGAGTGAGTCGGGACAAGTCACAGGTGAGTGTTGGGGGCCTATTAGCCCTTGACTAGGTTTTGTTGATATCTAGTCAGTTTTGACCTATTTTTGGACTTCGACAGCCTATCGAAGGAGGAGCACAAGACAAAGCAGAGATCATGGGATCTCAGCCCCTTTTTGGGTCCTTTTTGGGATGTGGAAATATGTAACGGGAATGGGATGTCGGCCCATGGGTTTACCCATGTTTAGGCCTATTTTGTAATATATAAATAGACGCATAGGCTAGATAGAGGGGTGGTGCATCTATGTGATGTGAATGTATGCTAAGTGCAAGTAGAGTTTGTAAGTTCTTTGTGCATGACTGTAAGAGACTTGCAGAGCTAAGTGCAGGTCCTTGTAGCATATTATGGAAGGCTTAGTGTTGTAACGCAAGGAAGAAGGATCTAGCGAGCTGCGCAGATCTTCTGTCCTATGAGGAGTAAGGTTTTTGAGACTCTGTGCTTGTAACTTATTGATTGAAGACAATAAATAAGAAGAGTTGGTGAACGTCGCCCCAGGGTAGGGGTGAACCACGTAAATACTGTGTTGTTATGATATGTTATTGTCTTAATGTGTTTATGACTCTCTTGCTAAGTGCTTTGATAGAGATAGATAGATTTGTTCATGCTTTGTGCTAACGATGTGTAAGAATGTTAGATCTAACTTCTATGAATGTGCTTAGTGCTTACTTTTGCTAGATCTGATCCAACTATTTATGCTAAGTACTTAACTACATTAGATCAATATGAATGTTGTGAAGCTCTATTTTATCAGCAAAGTAGGTATTGATTTCATATTGAGGATCTAACGGTGCTAAGTTCTCTATTAAGTATCATAATCACAGATCTATGTCCCAGTTAAGTTTGCAGGCACCTGAGTCTCACAATCACCCCTACATCTACCTCAGGTGAGACTTCATCTGCTTCGCAGGTGTTTCTGAAAGGGTCGGTAGTTAGGGTTTTGTTGGTGAGTTGTTGTAATGTTGAACCCTGGGTCTTCCCCTATGCCAACACTTGGTTTGGGGATTATCATGAAACAATCAACTATCTCATGTCAAAGATAGTCATTAACACCTAAAATGATATGTTACCCCAAACATGAAGGTCATACGAGATCTTCTCATTTCGCTAACGGTTACGCCATTCTCATTAAGATGAAGGGTGATGAGAGAGATATTGCAAAGTTTAAACTGAGTAAAACCTGAAGTGAGAGACTTGGAAAAAACTGGGAAAACAGTTATACATCAACTTGGTTGGAGACTTAGGGTTAAATATGTTTCTATGCTAGAGTGACCCTGGTTCAAGGGAAATCAAAATTTCTACTCACATCGAATGGTACCCCCTTCACGCTACAGGAACGGAGGGAATGGCCCTCCTCACGGTTGTGACTTCAGACGCACTGGATAGCGTGAGTATGTGTTATAACCCTAAATTGTAAGACACATGCTTCCTTGGAATCAAGCCATCTCATATCCCTTTTCTTCCAAAGCACTGTTGAACAACTCTTTGAAAATCCTATTTTATAAATGCCCACATGCCCTACTCCATTACTGCACACATGTACACGCTGGCTAACCCAAAAAAACTCATGTGGACTGACAAAAGCACGGAAAAAGGAAAGTTGCTGACGGAACATAAAAGCTATGGGTGAGTTAACTGAAATTCTCAGCCATGCATGGCCGAGGGTTCGTCCAAATACCTAGCTCCTTCTAGCCTATAAAAGAAGGGGTAGGGGTCCCATTTGGAGGAGGAAAAATATAGCAAAGAAACTCTGCCCATTT
>JZKD02S2200486.1:356908-382211 GCA_000966675.3 Picea glauca
ATTGTTAGTGTGTGATTTTTGACATGATTCTTTGCGATCTGCGATTAGGCCAGAACTGTTTTTTTTTTTGTTTTATCAAGAATTTAAATAGAAAAAATCTCTTTTCATTTTCTTATTTGGTTAAAAAGTGTGTTTCTGCATCATTAGCCAGGGAAAAGTCATTTATTTCATAAGTTTTTGCAGTTTACTTAGATCATAAATATCTTTTAGTCAAGTGAAATTTATTTTGAGTTTGTTGTCCAAAATCTTAGAAAATTAAAAATATTTATTTTGAAAAGTTGTTGAAATTTTGCATTAAGTAAAAGTTTTGTTTCTAGCTTTTTTATTCATTTTTTGCTTTCATATTTTACACCTCATCAGTTTCACTTTCATACCCCTTTATGTAAGACAAATCCATAAAAGTAACGCTAAATTTAAAATCTACTAGACTTTTATGTTTGTAGGGTTCACCAACTAGTTTAGGATTAGGGCCTTGGATTAGGTTGGAGAGAAAACTCTTCAAGGCCATTTAAAATCAAACATTGGAGTCTGAGTTAGGGAGTGTCTAATTCCAGTGTCATGAAAGTTATCTGGGACCCCCCTCTAACACAGGGGATAAACACGAGGTCGCGTGCGGAAAGGTAGTGGAGATAACCCCTCCAAAGTTGGACCAATCGTAGTGGAGAACACATATAGAGGGCTTGTCTGGGGATTCCGTCGTTTTCATTTGCCACGGGGATTCATGGGTCTCGAATATGTTCAAGGTCCTCAATTTTCCTCCAAACCATTTGCTCTCGATACCCTTGACAGGTTTCAGGATCGATACCCTGCTCATTGTGGTCTACCCAACTTTTGACTGTACCCACCTGGTGACTGTTTGTGTGTTGGCAACCTAGTTGCCAATCTTGTTTAGGGACATACACAGGTGACTGCGAGGGTATAACATAGTACCTAGGACAAACATCGGGCCACGCTTTGCAGAGTATACCCAGAGGGTGCTTCCGTGTTCGAGTTGCACTTGCACCAGTAAGTTGCTCTAGTGTTGGTTGTTTTAACTATCCTTCCAATTAATTTAGTTTTTGCCTGTCTTATCTTCTAGGGTCTTTTTTAGTGTGTGTTACTTTTGAACATTTACACTACCTTAGAGTGTCTTGGATCTTCTCACATAGTGGAGGATCCTGAGCTCCGCTGGTCACGAAGGCTTCTTGGCCTGCCACCGGTTACACTAGAGCCACCCCTACCACCATTAAGGCGAAAGATAGACCAACAAGGGTCTTTTGAAGTGACCAGGTTACAAGCCATTGTGCCTGACCAACCCCCGGAGGAATCGACTATTTTGGACCTTGAAGCAACTGCTCTTGGCCCGGTTGAAACCTCAACCACTGATTTCTTGTCACCTTTCATCGTACCAATTAAATTTTACGAGCGTCAGATAGTGTTGCACACAGCAATGGAAACAAATGATGTTACTCCTTCTAGGAGTTATTCAATTCCCACCACGGTTGTCACCACAGGAGAGCTGTCACCTCCTAACCCACCATCTTCGGTCTGAGCCACCATGGTCTCGACCACAACTACTTCGCACAGTGGTCCGATCCTGTTTTCGGCGGTGACCACAACCCCTTTCACACCAAGTGTGATAGGCCCTCCGTTCTCATATGGGATGCCTAGTTCAGGGACACGTCATGTACTTTATTACTCCACTTTACAGACTTTAGGTCTAGGGGCAGGGATCTCTAGCGCTCCTCTGCAAGGTCACATGGGGGGCACTCCTACTCATTTCAACGCTTTCCCTTATGGAGGAGTCCATATCCCTCCTTCGCCCCTTCACTCGGTGGCTCGCATTAGCAATCCATTGGGCAACCTACACACAATAGTTTATTTGGAGCAGGGAGTCAAGGACCACCTTCGCATAGTATGCCGGTAGGTTCGACACCGTGTTTTTTGAACGAAACGTTTGGTAACAACAACTTTTCGTTAGCCACTTTCTTGACTGGGGGAAACCCCATTTTTGGACAATCTACTCCTATGCAGGGTACTATTTCTGCACAGGGGGCAAACCTAGAAGGACCTTGGAATTCAGGGCAAGGATCTGTTCCCTCATCCGAAATGTCAATTTGGGGTAATTCTTTCCATAATCAATGGAACCCTAGCCAAACTACTATTCCTATCCCCACGGGACCGGCATGGGGTAACCCTTCCCAAAGTCCTTCGAATATAATGCATGGCCAACAATCTATGTCCTATTTGGGAAATCAACCGATGATGTCTCCACATATGAAAAATCCATACGTTGGCGAGGGCCATGGTTTCTACCAGAATCTGGGCCAGTATCCAAAATTTTCTTGGCAACCTGGTGCCAGTGAAACTCTAGGCCCCTTTTTCCCAGGTTATCACCAACAACCCAAACTACCTTTCCTAGCGACTTTACACTTGCCAAATTTGACAAGGTTGTTGAATAACCCTATTTGTCACGATCTCCGTTGGCCTCCTATGCTAACAAAATTGGCTTTGGACATTCCAAATTTCGAATCCAAGCCTAACGAAGATCTAGGAGATCATGTGACTACCTTCCATCTTTGGTGCTCATCTAGCTCATTGAAAGATGACTCTGTATAGTTGTGATTGTTTCAATGTACTCTCATTGGGAGTGCCGCGAAATGGTACATTGAGCTTGTGTGCTCAAGATACTCTTATTTGGTGAACTGGCGATGGCTTTCCTGAACCATTTCCAGTTACCTATGAGATACGACACTGGCACTGAGTTGCTCACCAATTTCAAATAGAAAATAGTGGACCATATCTCTGATCACATCCAAGAATGGAGACACCAGAAGAGTTTAATCAAGGTACCAGTACCACCATCATTCCTGCTTGAGTGGTTCCTTAAGTATTTGGTCCCGCAGTTATCCAAAGACGTTATGACGTCAGGATTTTTCTCTGAAGAAGATGCCATCATGAGGGCTCAACAGTTTGAGCTCATCTATTGTTAGTTCGGTTTATTATACAACATCTTTCTAGATGTGCCACGATCAATAAAAGATAAAACTAGACAGAGAGTTGGACCACATGTCGATGGTATTGTTGGTTCAGCACAAACAAATCCCGCTGAACAATTGATGAAGAAGTTGCAGCAGTTATCTATACAACACACAACGACCAACCAAACTACTGCTTTGGTTGCTCCCTCTACCAAAACATCGAAAGTACACACAGTGCAGTCGACTAACCTAAAGGCCACCCATCAGCCTGAAGGGAAGAAAAAATAATGAAAGAAGGGTAAGGGGGACAAAAAAACCAACGATAATGCTGGCAGGGACAACACTGAAAAACATAAGGTGAGGTATCCATGCAACTTGTGCGTGGAAGACCACCTGACCCATCTATGTTCTCGACTTGCAGAGGCCCAAAAATTTGTCACGCAGCAACAACAGGCAGTGTTGACTAATCCATTTCAACATGGGAAAAATCTAACTCAAGCCTCTACAAGCACAGAAGGGGGTAGCCAAGAACCCTACCCACCTCTGAACAACCCCGCATCCACGAACATATATATGGTTAGGGGTGATTCTTTTATATCGACTAGAGCGCATGACTATAGTAAACCAAGCACTTTTGAGAAGGGTAAAGAAGCTGACCTCCCATCTCTTCCTCTACAAATTGAGAAGATGTTGGGAGAAACAATGACACGCATTCCAAAAGGTGCATTTAAAAAAACTTCTCATAACCCAAACACAAGGGCCGCCTAGAACTACTCTGTGGTGGAGGATTTATCACAAACCCCTTATGCGATGTCTGCTTTGGAGGTCCTCCAAAGCTTCCCTTCTTAGAGGAAAGCCTTGTTAACCACTTTAGGCTCTATCGAGACTTGTAATACAGGTACCATCATGTTGGATACAACAGACTTAAAACCTCGTCTGCCTTACCACATAGCGTTTCAGATAGTAGTGGCTTATCCCATGAAAATTTTTACTCAGAATATCTTCCACACGGTGGTTGATGAGGGTGCCTCGACATGCATTATGTCGTTGGCATGTTGGAAGGCCATTGGCCAGCCCGTTTTGTCTCCATCACCTACTCTCCTCACTACTTTCGACAGTCATTCGTTCTGACCACATGGCATCGTTCCTTCTAACCCCATGTAGTTAGGAGGGAAGATCATGTGTGTCGAAGTAGAGGTAATCGATGCTCCCCTCGACTATAACCTCTTTTTAGGGTGGAGTTGGACTTATGCTATGCAAGTTGTGGTTGCTACAGTTTTTCGGGTCTTGTTGTTTCCACACGAGGGCTGGATAGTGACCATCAATCAATTGTCTTTCTCTAGACCTGACCCAGCTTTGGGGGCATCCACGGTCCCAATGATTGATAATCCTCAACCAGGTTTCGTCAACGTAGGAGTTAGTTTGTTCCCATCCTTGATGGGTACCTTCGATTACCCACCTCCTCATGGTGATATCAAATTTATATCCAATCACCATAAGGTTGAGATTTTTCAAGTTTCGTCATTCCGCATGACTTATTTCGAGGATCCCTGGATACTTCCTTCCCCATTGTCCCCGATGGAAGAGAAAAGGCACCCGGGCATGTCCATGCCCTTGTCTGCAGCTGAATTAGCATACTCTTTAGTCCAGCAAGCTTCAGCTAACACTGATCTGACTCCTACACAAGAGTTAGATCCACTTCTAGAGCCTATTTGGGCTCAGGGTTCTCTCGCTAACATTGATTCGTTAGACTTAGTCTTTCCTTCTGATGAAGTAGTAATCGAAGAAATGACTAGTCCGGATAGACCTTGGGATGATCTTCATCACAGATCATATTTTCTCCTAGAGTTAAGCCGAATCGAAGCAGGAGAATTCACCATGACCATGACGAGAGATCAGTCGTGCCCTATTAATATCTTAGCTACACATGAAATTTATGCTGAGGGAAATATGGCAACTATCGCCAAAACTGTACTGATCAATATCTCCCGAAACCATGGTGTCGTGAAGAATGTCTTTGTCAGAGCGGATTGCTCCCCCAAAGAGATTCAAATCTACATAGATCTTTTCAAAGAATTCCATGACGTGTTTGCCTGGTCTTATGAGGAAATGCCAGGTATCGATCCAAAAATAGTTGAACATGAGATCACAATGTATCCTGATGCCAATCCTATTCGACAGAAGCTTCGTATAGTTAATCCTAAGAAAGAAACAACCATTAAGATTGAGGTTGAGAAATTGCTAAAGGCAGGTTTTATCTATCCTATCCATTTGACCCAATGGGTGTCAAATCCTTTGTCGGTCAATAAAAAACAAGGCACGATTCGTGTATGTACCGATTTCCATGATTTGAACAAGGCATGTGCAAAAGATAATTTTCCAACACCATTCATCGACAAGATCATTGATGAATGTGTTGGTTGCGAGGCCTTTTCTTTCATGGACAGTTTTTTGGGATATAATCAAATCCAAATCAAACCCGAAGACCAACACAAAACGACATTCATTTGTCCTTGGGGTACATTCGCGTATCGTAAAATGCCTTTTGGTCTTAAAAATGCTGGAGCCACCTTCCAGTGGGCCATGTATTTTTATTTTCATGATCTCAAGCATATAGTCGAGGCCTATCTAGATGATTTAGCATTGCGATCTTGCAAGAGAACGAATCATCCTACACACCATAGACTGATCTTCGAACATTGTCACTACTTTCGGATTCGCTTGAATCCAAAAAAGTGCAGCTTCTGTGTAGCGTCAGGACGTTTATTAGGTTTCATCATATCAACAACAGGGATCATGGTCGATCCTCTCAAGGTGGAGGCAATAATCCAATTCCCCCCCCCCTATGCGCAATCCTTCAACTTCAGAGTCTACAAGGCAAGGCAAATTTTTTACGATGCTTCATCACCAACTATGACGAAATCACCAAGGGATTTATGCACTTACTGAAGAAAGAAGTTCCTTTTTATTGGGACGATGTCGCTCAATGCTCTTTCGATGCATTAAAACATGCCCTCACAACTGCCCCTCTGCGTCGACCACCTAACTATAACAAAGATTTCTTATTATATCTAGTTGTAGCAGAGTCAACCATTGGCATGGTTTTAGTTCAGGAAGATGATTTGTTATCAGAATACATGATCTATTACCTGAGCCAAGGCCTCATAGGACCGCAACTCAATTATTCTCATATCGAAAAACTTGCGTTGGCAGCAGTTCATGCTGTTCAACGGTTTCATCATTATGTTCTTTTTCGCAAGACCATCGTCATTGTTGTTGTGAATCCATTCCAGTACATGTTGACATGATGGGTAATAGGTGGAAAAATCAATAGATGGATAGTCATCCTCCAAGAGTTTGACTTAGAATTCGTTTCAACAAAGTCCAAAAAGTCATTGGTCTTCACAGAGCTTATTTCGGAACTTCCGGTTGAGTCAGGTGACATTGTGCCTGAAGAATCGCCTATCCGGGGAGATATGTTTTTGATCACATCTTCAGATCCCTAATACAAAGATATACTTATCTATATCCAAACTTTGAAGTGCCCCACTTCTACTTCTCGTGATGAGCATCGGCGTATCCACCATCAGGCTAAGAATTATCTCATACTTGATGATACGTTGTATCGGAGAGGCGTAGACTGCATCTTACGTCGATGTCTCATACATGAGGAGGCAGTTATCGTGCTCAACGATTGCCATACCGGAGCTTGTGGTGGTCATTTTTTTGGGTTGGAAATAGCCCAAAATATTCTACGAGCAGGTTACTTCTGGCCGACACTTATCAAAGATTGTATCGAATCGGTCAAGAAGTGCCATCCATGCCAAATCTTCTCTCGGAATATGAGGGCACATCCCACTCCCATGTTTCCTGTCATCACAGTTGGTCCCTTCACCAAGTGGGGGATTGATTACACTACTTGCAACCCCCCTTCAACAAGGGAACATCGCTATATCATCGTAGCTGTTGACTACTTCACAAAGTGGGTGGAAGCTATGCCAACATTTAAAGATGATGGAGAGACTGTAGCTCTCTTTTTATTCAACCAGATCATAGCAAGGTTCGACGTCCCGAGGGAGATTGTCACTGACCATGGTAGTCAATTTCAAAATCAGATGATGACTGAATTAACATCAAATCTTGGGGTACGACAATAAGATTCATCACCCTACTACCCCCAGGCTATTGGGCAGGTGGAAGTTGTAAAAAAAACTCTTAAGACTATTCTACAACGAACTATCAACTCAGCCAAGTCAAATTGGCATTTGATGTTATACTCGACATTATGGGTTTACCGAACATTTGTTAAGACTGCAACCGGTTTCTCACCTTTTCAACTCATTTACAAGATGGAGGCAGTCTTGCCCATCGAATGTCATATCCTATCTCTAAACTTGGCAGTACAATTATTGCCCGACACTTCTCCACTCGAAGAACGGTTAGTATACCTTGAGCAGCTCAATGAACAGTGTCGTGATGTGTCCCTGGCCAACAAGGCTCACAAACATAAGGTCAAGTGTCAATATGATAGGTCCATTCATCCTCGGCTTTTCTCTAAAGGCAATCTTGTCCTAGTCTATGACCAAGATAAGGACCCCCTAGGGGCAGGCAAATTCAAACCCATGTGGTTTGGGCCTTTCATTATAAAAGAGGTATTAAAAAAGGACACCTATCATCTGGTTGATTTCGAAGGCAATGCTTTGGAGGAGCCTAGAAATTGGCTCTACCTTAAGAAGTATTACTCATAGGCAGGTCACTATGGGTAACTTTTTGTAACATATGTATAGTATTTCTACTATTACTTTTTTGTTTCTTTTAAATGTTATGGACGTGTCATTGATGTTATCTTTCATCAATATGGCAGATGTCAAGATATTATGAGGTGTTCGTTGGGTATGCAGACATTGCTAGTCAACATACTCAGAGGCTTGCCTCCACATCTTGGGTAATCTTTACACCTTAGGGCCAGTTGTTATCCTCCGAAGGTATATGCTTAGGTGACACCACAAATAATGTCGCCGAGTATAATGCATTTTTTGAGTTTCTTTGTGACGCTTTGTCATTGGGTATCTCTCATCTCTGGGTCTATCTCGATGCTCAATTGGTTGTGTCTCAGTTAAATAGAGTATATCGGGTTCAGGATCCAACTTTACACTGACGATTCCTTAGGGTACATCTCTTAGAATGAAAGTTTGATTATATTACATATTTTCATGTTCCTAGGAGATTAAACCAAATTATAAATACTCTAGCTAATCAAATTTTAGATTGGCATCTTGCACACATATGAAAGAACATTGATATAAGCATGTAAATACATTTTTTCACACGTGACCCGTAAGACACAAAAGACCAAAAAAAACCCATATATAATATCATAAAAGTAACCAAAGTACATAGATGGATGCAAGCGCCTCAAAAATAGGACCAATAACGAGTCATAGGACTTATGCCCTCAAAAATATATATACAAGTAGTGCTCATGGAATGTAAAATGTCTAAATAGGTTCAGGGCCTATGGGCCTTGTTATACTCGTCCACAACATGGGCTAAATGCCTAAACAATCGGACCCACGTCCGAGGTGCCCCCACTACATGAGGCTACATAGATGGCGGTAGGTCCTCAATCTCCGCCATCGGGACTGTGTGAGTGAGTGTAGTAAAGTTCTGCTCAACTCATATGAGTACTCTCTCAGCCTCCCCGACTGGGAGGTCTCCTGCTACTGCTGGCCCCCCGACAGTGGCAGATGTGGCCTCTGGCCGAGGATGACGCCTGTTCCTTGCATAATTGGCAGGTCGCACAAGTCCCACATCTGCATGCAACAAACATATATCCGTCAAATACTCTGGCATATAAAAAAATGATATATATAACAAAAACGACATAAAAATCACATATACAACAACAAAAAAAACTACAAAGGTGGAGACTTACCCATCTCCCCTTGCTCCTCACCAGGAGGCATAGGTATCTCAGGATCTCTCGAAAAGTCTATCCCTACATATGGGTAATCCTCGATCATAGGGATCTGCCGTGACAACCATGCAAAAAATTCATCATCGAAGGACTCATTGGTCCTTCCACCACCCTGTCGCAGCAGTAATACTAACCATCTACATACAACAGGAAAAGAGGCATGATGTCCTCGTACCACTACCCGAGGACTAAAGCTGGGAACTCTCTCGAAAAAGAAGGAACACAAAATAGTCCCGAACCTGAAGTTCCTCTGTGTCCGCTGACGACAATCGGTCAATTGCCTCTTCATACACTCCAGTAGTGTGGTAGTATAGTAAACAATTTGTGCATTCAAGGACTGGATATCATAGCTCATCTGTGCGTGGGACGCCTGATGTAAGGTTGTTGAACCGGTAATCCACCCAATGAGAAATAATATCGCTTGCAGCGATAAGTTAGTAATCTTACTTATGGGCACCTAGGAGCTCAAATGGTTTGTCCTAGCTTCACAGTGCAGGGCTATCAGTTCCGCTATGTTATGGGAACCCGATGGAAATGCCCTAAAATTGACTGGTTCCCCTCTCCTTGAGAGGCCAATCAAAAAGTAGATATCCTTGGTGGTAGGCACCAGTGATTTCCCCTCTAGCACGAAATCCTCTGCATCGGGGTGCCAATAGTGAACCAAGGTATTTAGTAGCCTTAGTTACGCCTGCATAAATAGACATAGGAAGAACTTTAGCAAACCACAATGCATCAACATGGCCATGGCATTCGGATCTCCCGCAACCAACTCACCAACTTCTTCAAGCTCCCTTTCCCTCCAGTGGACATACATCCTGCCAAAACAACCAATTTCAGGGGGATGAGAGAGTGCTCTTTAGTTCTTTTGTTTATAAAGGGAGGTCCATGTATGTTGTCTAGGTGACAGTCGTGTGTACACGTGGACAGTTTTTACTCTTCCCGGGTGTACACGCGGCCTGTCCAGAGATAGCCTGCGTGGACCTAGGGTTGACCTTTTAAAGGTCGACACCCACCCAAAAAATGAAATAAAAAGAAAAAATAAAGAATTGAATAGCTAGATAGGAGAGTTTTTACTTACTTTGTCCAGACAGAAGTTCATTTCATCCACTGTAGCCCCCGGAATCACCATTTTTATCAAAGGGGGTCTTTTGGCTCCATAGTCAATTTCCAAATCAGCAATGGTGATAATGAGCTGCCAGCTTCTATTTATATAATTTGTGGCCTCTTTTGTCACTTTTTTGGCCTCCCTTATCATTTTCTTTATACCAAAAACCATTTAGAGTGATTTAGGATTTATAGGGGAGGGATTTGATCGGGTATTGGGACATTTTTTTTGAGTTTTGAGTAAATTTTGACGGTCCATGAAAACTTTTCCGGTGATCAACTTGAGCATATAAGTTAGGTTTCTACCCTATTTTTTATATCTCGTTGTCTTTTTCATTTTCCACAGGATCAATCCCATCAGATTGTGACACATAACCATCATCTCTGCTTTAGAAGTGTCGCAATTTGGCGGTAGATCTTACTGGAACATGGCTGCCCTAGGTAGATCCTGGTTGCATAATGGCATTCATGTTGTCTCTAAAAACACTGTAGGCTTGGGAGTCCTTATAGTATTTCCTGAATATGAGTTTGAGCCTCATTTGCATGATTCTTCTTCACTTTGACCTCACCCTCAGGACTCCCAAAAAATAATGGGTCTTCTTTTAAGCCCTTTCCAGACCCTCTAAATATGAAAAGATTTCTGAGTGATCTTGTGGCCTTTCATGCTCGTTAAACTGAAGTTTGAAGTCATGTCTGTCTGACTGTAGTTTACCCCTTTTTCGGTCTGGACGGTCAACTGTAGGAACAAAGGTATACTCTATGGAACTTCAGCTCTATAGAAGAGTACTCTTAGGTATAATTTTATCCCTTTTTCGGGCCTGAGGAACTAAACTTACGAAGAAGAAACCCCCACGGAGTCCATAGTTAAGCTCTTTTCAGACTCCCTAAAATTGAAAAGATTGTCGAGTGACCTTATTCTTTCACACTCGTTAAAATTGGTCCAGAAGAACATTCCTGATGGAGTCCATAGTTAATATTTTTTCAGACTCCTTAAAAATGAAAAAATAGCCGAGTGATCTTGTCCTTGTCACACTCATTAAAATGGTTTTGAATCAATGTCTTATAAATTCTAGTTTACCCCTTTTTCAAACCGACTAGACTATATTCGAAAAAGGTACCCCAGTGGAGTCTCCTTTTATGTTTTTTCAAACTCTCTAAATATGAAAAACCACTGAGCTTACCTTCTCTAGTCTCGTTAAACTTACATCGAAGGACGTTACCAATGTGTGTTTTATTAACCACGTTTGCATGCCTTATATGCCAGCCTTGTAAGAGTTTGCTTCTGCGTCTTAACACCTTTGGCCCTTGGAGGATTTTCCTGAGTATCATTCTACTAGAACATCAGTCTTTTCCTTGTGCCTTGAGCTTGTATTTTTGCAACACTCGCTCCTACTTTGTAACGTAATATTCCTTTATTCTTTTTCCACAATTATTGAAAAGAACAAAAAAATCAAATATACCCCAAAAAGAGGAAGGGAAGAGTATTTTCTTTATTGGCAACATAATGAGTCTCCCTTGGATAAAGCATATCTGTCTGTTTGTTCATTAGACTATGGGATGTAGCATGACCTTAGGAATATTTTTCTTGCTATATAGAATTGTGTCCTCCACCATTTGGTTATCCTTCCAAACATATGGAGAGTTTGCGTTGCTTCCTACTTCGTAGACTTATGATTAATACCATGTTGCCTGAGTCTCATCATTTGTCATGCTATTATCCAAGGGAAGTTTGTCACCAAGACTGAGTTGGCCCCTCTGCAATATGTCTCTTGTCCTCATACCCGGCCATCCTGAACATCCAATCAAGTCCTTGTTCAAAATCACTAAAGCCTCTAGTCTAATCATCAAGATTATCAAGTCCATGACCGACGAGACATCGAAGACCTCTGGGTAGTGCAGTCATACACTCATATTACACTCCTACCTGAGTTTTGAAGATTTTGAAGTTGTTTCTTGAGCTATGAAGATCTCATCTCCAGCCATCAGGCCGTATCAACTTCTAGAAGATGGATACTTTATACATATGTCTTTTTGATTTTGAGATGTATCTTCGTTGTGTATTGTTCACATCTACTCTTTATATAGTTATATGACATGGATCTACAGTGTATTTGATTGGTATCCATGATTCTATTTTATCCAAAGAATGGGTATGCCTGCCTCGGTGAGACATGTGTTATTTTGCAGACGATGCCTCCCGGTTCCTTTTTTTTTTATCCTTGGGCTCAATCATTCGGCACATCAGTAAAGATTGGTAATGTATTTTTTCCATCAGATGCTCTTCTGACCTCACACATTAGGGGCATCTGTTATAGCCCTAAATTGCACCACACATGCTTCCCTGGCATCAAGCCATCTCATATCCCTTCTTTTCCAAAGTACTACTGAACAACTCTTTGAAAATCCTCTTTTATAAAGGCCCACACGCCCTACTCCATTACTACACATGTGTACATGCTGGTTGACCCAAAAAAACCCGTGTGGACTGACAAAAGCATGGAAAAAGGAAATTTGTTGACGGAACACAAAAGCTATGGGTGAGTTAACTAAAACTCTCGACCATGCATGGCCGAGGGTTCGTCCAAATACCTAGCTCATTCTAGCCTATAAAAGAAGGGGTAGGGGTCCCATTGGGAGGAGGAAAAATATAGCAAAGAAACTCTTCCCATTTGTGTATTCCCATTGTCCCAACCCTTTATCCTTTCCTAATGCCAAAGGAGATACAAAGAAAAGCAGTTGGAGGAAAGTAGAAGAGGAGCCCAGGATTAGGTTCGTAGAGCGGTGGCCGGTCTCAACTTTTGTAATTTGACTCATTCAAAGTAATAAAGAAAATGCTTTTCCCATCCCAATTCATGAACTTTTTATAGTTTTATTAGTATATGTTTGGATTTCTAACCCGTTAGTATATAAGTAGGATGCATGCATAGTTGTTGTTTGTCTTGTATGTAGGTCAAATTTGGAAGGAGTATTATGAACAAGTAATCAAGTACAACGGAGGATCGACATCAAATGTCGGGAATGAGGTAGGTTGGTCTTTCCATGCATTTACTAAGAAAAGGGTATTTAAATCTAGGGATGAAGGTAGAAAGTAGTTTTTCTTCGTTCATATCTACATGCAAAGTCTGAACTCTATTTGCTAGTCCATAGGGAGATTTCCCCCACAACAGTATGCCATAGATGTTGTGAAAGGCACACCAGGGAAGAACACAAAGTTCAAAGGGTAAACCACTAGGAGATATTCACACTAGCTAGGAAAATGTGCACAAGATAAAATGCGGAGTTTAAGACTCCCCCAAAACGCATAGAACTACAATAAATTCACTGAGTGAAATTATAAAATCGTTGGGGGTTATCTCAATAGATGTTATGCAAGAGACTGAAGTTTTCTGGGAAAAATCGTGAGAAAATTCACAGAGTGAGTAGTGAATCGGTTGAGTGAAATCCTAGCCAGATCGCTAACCACGATTTAGGAGAAAACATTGGGTAATCTAGTTGCAAAACGTAGAAGGATTTTTTGGAAGGCTGGGTATTCTAGGAAGAGACAAAAACACAGTTTTAAGAGAAGAATATGCAGTGGTAACCCAACAATTCTCCCAAGGAAAAGGTGGAATGTCATGGCAAAAGTTGCGGAAGGTAACGCTACAGGAATTTCCCCAGAGAAGCAATCAATTCATTTTAACCAATCGCTAGGGTTGGGTGTATTCTAATGCATGAATCAGATCTATTTAAATAACTAGAAAGCTTCTTGAATTGCTAACCAATGGAAGAAACCCATAATGTCATACTTCGTGTAATACTTACCTCATCTAGCATGGAGATTTGGTCTAGGTTTCTTAATTTTTATTTTTTTTCCAGTATCTAGAAGGCTTGTGGCGAAACTCCATTCATAGTATTCATGTCTTAAGAAGCTCAACAAGAAAGATTCCCAGTAGCGATCATGCCTGGTTGTATGTCCCAAAATAACTGTTTAATAACTAAAATTTACAACAATGAGTAAAAATGTGTGGGTTAAAGGGGAAACAACTAACAAGAAATTATAACATTACAATTGCATTTTAATGTAGGCATAAAAATTTATCTTCTACATTACAACATCAAGGAGACTCGCCAATCCTCAATTCAGGAATAAATAAAAATTTCAATAATATCATAATTCCTATACAAGGTTTTAACTTAACACAAATACAATTCTCGACGAGATTATCATAACCTAAGGCAACGAAGTTGATGAGGTTCTTCCCTGTAGCACTCCTTTTGATCTCTCTCTTTTTAATCGATGAGACTTCACCGATACCTCCCATCCAATGCTATGAGTATTCTTCTTCCCCCTTAACCCTTGAGCCACAAAAGTACCATGCACACACATAACCATAATTCCTCTAGCTCCCAGCTTGCCTTGCATGGTAGAGCCACCACTCTCTCTCAAGCTGGGTATCCCAACTCTCACAAGTAAAACCAGTCAAAATTTTTGCAACATAACCTTTCCCATAACCCTTCTACCCTAATTCTCATCTCAGCCATTTTTTTATAGGATTTTCCTTAATGACACATTCACTTGCACATTTAATTCACTTTTTAAATAATTAATTGAGAATTATTTCCCCTTTACACTTATCACCCTCTCCGTAAGTTGCACAAGAAAATTCCATAATTTATTTTAATAAAATTCAATTTCCCTCACCCATCCTAAAAGCGCTCCTAAAATCACTCCTAGTTGTCTCTTTATTCCGCTTGTTTCCAATTAATGATTGATGCCTTACTAATTCTGAGTTAAGTTAAAATAGGAATCTTCTCCTAGTTAAACTAGTGGTAGTTTAGACTCTAGATTCCCTTCTATGCGTGCACTTATTCTTTCATTCTTTATTCCTTTCTTATCTTATATTCCAGTTAGGTATTTTTCTACACACATGTGTATTATATTAGTTCTTTAGAATTATGACATATTTCTTATTTTCTTGAATTGAATTGCCTCTTTCTTTTGTTATTTAATTAATAATTAGTTTTATTCTTCTTACCCTCTTAGGCATAATTTTTTCATAGTCTTAGATTTTCATTTGGGGATTCCAATTAATTAATTAAATCCTTAATTCATTAATTAATTAAATCCATCAATGCTTAAATATTTTACAAGTTTGAATCATTCGCTCAAGGTTTTCTAGGCCACCTAGATTCATTGACTCAAGTTTTAATTTCGTGACATGCCCTTCAAGATGCACACTATGCTCCAAGGGTGTCACTCGCGACTGATTCAAATTTTTAAATACGTAACATGTCCTTCAAGATGCACTCCATTCTCTAATGGTGAAACTTGCCTTTGACTGGTTTTGGTAGTTTTCCAACCCTTGGAGTCAACACTCCATTTAGGTGACCTTGTGAGAGACTAAGGGCTTCTAAGGAATAAGGACCCTGCCTTATTGCACGCCCCTTAGAATATTTGTGAGTGACTTTCTTAGTCTTTCGGCATGACATCTTGGGTCTCTCGAACTAGGTAATCGTTAGCCTACAATTCGAAGCACGGAAAGAGTGTTAGTAGGTTGTGTCAGGGATGCTACCACACCTCTCCCTCAATATCAGGTTATTGTGCATGACCCCTTTAATCCTTATGTGAGTCATATTAGCAAGAAATCGTCAACTTGGATCCATTAACAAAACACTGTAAATGATCCATAAACAACATCATAATATAATTGATAATATGTCATATGCATAAATGAAATACTCAAACCAATACAATCCACTACCTGACTCAATCCTAATTCCAAGGGGGTCCAGTGATTCCATTGACATCCTCAATATGTTAAGTGTCTTTCACACTCAGGGGAAACTCATCAATATCATCTGTCAATACATAGATATCAAACAACATAAATCATAATCCATCAACATCATCATAAGAATCCATAAGAGAAACAGATAACCATATACTATAATCGGATCACTTGCACGTAAGTTTCATCAAATAATAAGTCAATATCATGTGCTCGCAAGAGCGAGATGTTACATACACCCCCTCTTGTTTTAAACTTTGTCCCGAAGTTGTACAATATATAAATGAAATAAATAAATCATCCGACAAGTTCCATATGTCTAACTATCAGATACATATGGGAACTCTTGGTGCATATCATATGCATCCTCCCAGGTAGCTGAATGTGGACTATAATTGTCCCACTGGACCTTGACTTGATTGACTGTTCGATGTCGTATTTGTCGAATACAATGGTATAGAATGTGAATTGGCTCTGCCATGAGTGCGCCCTTGTCTGAACCGCAAGGAACTCATGTGAATCTCAAGTGTAGGATCACTAACATAATGTCGCAAATAGATACAAGAGAAATATCATGCAAACGCCTCAAATAATGCGGAACAACTAGTCGATAGGCCACGAGTCCCTTCCTTTTCACAACTTCGAAAGGCCCCACAAACCCAACAGATATTTTAGCACCCCTTCCAAACTTAATCAAACTCTTATGTGGTTTTACCTGCAAGAAAACGCGGTCACCAACCTCATAGTTTCGGTCAATGCGATGCACATCAACATAACTATTTTTTTGATATTGTGCTTCTTTAATCCCTTGTCTTATCATTTTCAATTGTTATTCCATTTCTTGGATCATTTATGGTCCCACCAGGATCCTATCCTCAATTCAATCCCAGCTCAATGGCGTCTGACACGGTTTCTCGTAGAGAAACGCATATGGTGCCATCTTAACAATACCTTAAAATTCATTGTTGTATTGAAACTCTACCAGTGGCAAGAACTCTTCCCAACGTTTTTGTTTATCCAACACAAACATACACAACATATATTCCAATTTTTGGTTCATTCTTTTTGTCAACTCGTCTGTCTCTGGGTGATATGTTGGACTAAAGTTCAATTGTGTCTGAAGGCCTCTTGGGAACCAGTCCACAATCATTTTGTAAGCATTGAACCTCTATCATATATATTATTTTGGTATGCCATGCAGTCTCACAATATTGCTGACAAAATTATATATATTTCTAGTGCATGATACGTTGTATGCACATGAATAAAATATGCACTATTTGTCAGAGTGTCAACTACCACAAAATCGAGTCGTGCCTCCTTTCCCTTAGCTAAAATACAACAATGAAGTATATTGAAATGACCTTCCATTTCGATTTTGGATTAGCATGTGGCTGTAGTAATCATGTCAGATGTCTATGTTTATTCTTCACTCACTGGCATTCTAGACATCTCGCCATGTAGTTGAATATGTCTGACTTCATTCCTTCCAGAATAATAAGGGCTTAAGGTCTTCCCTCATATTCATGACTCCTGGATGAGCCACATATACTACTCTATGAGCTTCTCTTAATATCAATTTTCTCAATTTGTCGTTTAGGAGGTACGTAAATCTGGTTATTATACCTCATCAATTCGTCATTGTCCAATGCATATCCTTCAAACTTTGGTATTATCATGGTGTCTTGTCCAAAATTTCCTAACCTCTTTATACCAGTCATCGTCAAACTGTATAGTTATAATCCCTTCTCGAAGACTTGTTTGAAGAGGCATCACCGAGAATATGTATGGTCTCTGACTCAATGCATTCACCTCTTTTTTCCCCGTTCATTTAATGTGCTTAATCTCAAATCGTATTTGCTAAGTAATTTTGACCAACGTTTTTTTCGTGCGTTCAATTTCTTATGTGCAAAATGTGTTGCATTCCACAACGATCCCTTTTGTTTGAATTTTTTTCCAATCAGATAGTGTCTCTACATTCTCTAGGCATACATAATGACCAATAACTCCCATTCATGCATTTCATAGTTCTCCCTACACCTTATTAATTTATTTTAGATGTAGGCGATAACTTGACCATCTTGCATCAATACACCACCTAAAAATTCCTTGGACGTGTGTGTGCATACCAAGAAATCCCTATCCATGTCGAGGACCTTCAGTATCGACTCTGTCATCAACAACTCATTGAGCCTTCGAAATGCTTCCACATTCTTCTTGGTCCATACAAACTTCTTGTTTTTCTTCTGCAATTCCATGATCGTATTTGCCATCTTCGAAAAACCTTCGACGATCCGTAGGTAATATCTTGCTAAAACCAAAAGATGCATACTCTTGATACGTTTGTCATCACAGGCCATTCCATAATAGCCTCTACCTTTGTCGAATCCACTATGATGTCTTCACTGGATATAAAATTCCCTAAGGAATGAATCCTCGAGAGCATTGTGACAGTTTCCCGTCATTTTTGTTCCTATAAACATTGTAATACTAAACGGAAAAGTTTGTCATGTTCCTTCATCATTCGAGGATATACCAATGTGTCATCAATGAATACTTGAAAAATATTTTCCAAGTATTCGAGGAACACCACATTCATCAAACTCTTGAATACGCCTGAGGAATTTGTTCATCCCAAAGACAACGGTAACTCATAGTGTCCAAACCTCATCTTGAATGCGATCTTAGGAATATCTTCCTCTTTAATTCGTAACTAGTGATAACCTGATCTCTAGTTGATCTTTGAAAAAATCTTCGCTCCCTTCATTTGATCAAAAACATCATATGTTATTGGAAATGGATACTAGTTCTTGATCGTTGCCTTATTCAATTGAAGGTAGTCAATGCAGAGTCTCCATGACCCATCCTCCTTATTATGAAAAATAACAGGCACACCCCATGTCAACACACTGGGACATTGTTGACGATCGAAAATGACCGTCCGTCAATTAGAAGAATGAGTTCGGTCCGGGGTTGTCTAATTAACCCAAGTCGTTTGGTATGACTCATTCTGACTGGTTTAATGGCTCTGTTGGCCAATCTAAAAGTCCTAAAAGAAACAAATAAATAAATAAAGGAATGAAATAACTAACTAATTACTAATCACTGATATATATATGTACATGTATGTATATAACTATTTTAAATAATATTTACACAACAGATCCGTTTCTCTAATTTATGTGCATGTTATGCAATTTGTGATTTTTAATCTAAAGTCACGAAAATCTATGAAAAGATGGTTCTTTCGATAAAAATAGATAAAGAAAACCAAAAAAACTGTTTTTTATTTTATTTTATTTTATTTTTTATCTCTATGTATCTATAAGATTAAATATCAAAATACTATGGAACAAGAATATGTAGATGGTGAGAACCAGACCACATATAAGACTTTTGTAAATAAACAAACAAATAAAAGAAACAAACTGACCTATTAATGAGTTGATGAGCATGCATCTGACGTCTATATGATCATGAATCATCCATCCAGTCTGTCCACGAGATAAATCTACAGTGAACCTTTACGTTGTTTAGAATAAATGTCAAATAGTATATTGACTACTGAATTTTAATGATAGAACGATATGACACAAATAATAACTGTGATATTTGTGACTACAAGCGATTACACATAAGATAAATCTAACGGTAACAACCAACTTTTAATCATTCAACAAGATTAAGATAAACCTTATCATTTGAATTGAATGATCAATCACTATTTTCATATAACTGAAGCATAAAATTGTGGACTATATGAAAGAAATTATCTTGACGACATAATAATTTGTGAAGACAAAAGCTATCAACAATTATCGCATTATCAATATAAGCAAACCTTAGACAACAAAAATATTTACAGATAGCTAAAGCAGAAATGTAAACATATGTTCTGTCCAAATTCGTGTATAATTTGTCCACCTTCATCCCCAGGCCAAGATGTCCTGATTACAAAAAATAATGAGTTTTTAAAGCCTTCAGAAAGGTAACTGTCTTATCTTCTGAGATCAGATATTGATTACAAAAATAGAGGGTGGATCTAACCACCCAGATCATACTAAATCTTCTAAAGATAAAAAAAAGTTTATTCCTATTTATACAAAAATGTATCATAGATATGGCTAACAAGCCCCAAAAATTCTTCAGATCACTTGGTCACCACAAACTCCTATATATCCTAAAAATAAAAGAAAAAAATAGAGAAACTTAGATATATATTTAACCATTATTTTGCAAATTTTGAATTAGAATAGACTGGCTACAAAATCTGTTTATTTTGTAGCTAGTCTATTTTAGTAATGAAATCCAATTTATTCAATGAACAAAACAATCTAATTTATTTAATGAATAACCCTATTTTAAGATAAAATAAATATTACCTCTAACTGTAAAATCAAATCATATCAGATGATCTCAGAATTTATTATTGTTGTTGCATTCTCAATGTTTTTTAATATCACATTCCCTGTAGTTTTCATACGTTTCCCTTTTATTTGAATGACAGACTTGAGCCTACGATTTTCATTTGTTAAGGTGTTGACCTGATCAGTGAGAGCTTTAATCTGTGACTATAAAATAGGTATATCGATGTAGTACTTATCAATCCAGAATAGGCAATCTTCACATTGCGATTGTGCGGCGGTCCCTTGGGAATAACCACGGTTGTGAATCGGAACGTCCCCAAAATGGACTGTAGATTTGTTACCCAAATTAATACCAAGAAACCCTTCACTATGTTTCAGACAAGGCGGTAGATTGTCCACGAAGTTGTAAGACTGATCGAGGTCTGGTTAGAAAGAAAGAGGGTCTTCTTTAGCAAGAAATCTATCAATTTCGGAATCTGAACTCTCATGGATCTCGATCATATTGATCGAGCTCACATGAGGGTTTGAATTGTTTCAGAGCTTCCTTGAAATCAACCTTCCAGCTCTCTTATTTTTAAAACCCAAATCAACATTTCCTTTAGAAGTCTTGCCTGTAGGTTTTCTTGAATTTTTGACAGAGTCATTAGGCTATGCAGCTTGGTCATGGGCCTGCTCAACAACTTTTGGGTCAAGTAAAGGCTTACTGTAGGTGGTCGTAACACAGGCTTAGGTAGGTGAGGGGGGCACTGTAGGATAGACTAAGGTTTCCTCAATCACAGGCTTGTCAACCTCTTCAGCGTTGGGGTTAGAGAAACCATTTCTGGTTAAAAATGAATCCCAATCATCGTTATGCAACTTCAATTGATGTGCAAGCATAATTTTTATTAAACCGTGGTGGAAAAGGCTCGAATCCAAACATTTCTTTTTATACCTCTTAGCCATTTTGTAAAGTCTCCTCCACTGATAATAAGGCATGTTTAAAGGGAACCCTATGAAATTCATGAGCAAACGCAGGTGATAAAGAAACACAAAACCAAAATGGCCTTCACAAGTGACAAAATGTTTCAACACTGCAAGCAGACCATGCCATTGGGCTTTCAGTAAGGAGACTGGCATACCTTTGTCACAACCATTGATCTTCTAAGATGTAAAGAAAAGACTCCATGGAACCTCTTCTGACTTAGCATTCTTGAACCACTTCTTCCCGCTCACAGGGATTCCTACTGCTTGGCTTAAAAAGTCCTCTGTGAATTCGAGTTGAATGTCCCCCACCTTAGCTCTACATCCATTGAATGAGAGAGCGAATTCTTGAGCAGTCTATAGGTTGAAACCCTAGAATATTTCAAGGAAAACGAGCCAACCGTTACCCTCGATATCCTCTCTGAGTGCTATTAGGTTCGACTCTAACAATTGGGGCCATGGTGAATCAACAGTCAGTCACCCAAACACAGTGCGTATGGAGGGTTTGCAAGAGAAGACCAGAGCTATACTCCAAGACCAAAAATCATCAACAGTCTATGGCATATGATCATAAAAAAGATAGGCATTGTTTGAAATGAATACGAGAGGTGTTGCAAAGCCCAAGACCAAGCTTAAAAATGATGGGCTAACTGTAATTGTATTTCCACCTCTCATATAGTACAGGCCATGACCAGAGCATTAAAAATAAAAATGAGTGCACAACAAAGTGGGTTCAGTCATAAATTTTGGGAGAGGGAAACTTGTAAACCAAAACCTAGTAATGAGGGAACATGTGACCAAGAACCACACTAAAACCATATCAATGCTCAAATTAAAATGTCCTTTGTTGATACAAATAATAATCCATAAGCATGCTTGACATTCGAGGAGTCAAAATAAAGATAATAATCTTCATAGCAAGGAACAAGGATTCATTAATAAAAATTGTAGAGACATTTTTCCTTTCATAAACTTCTCAAATAGAGTGGTAATACAACCATAAGTTTTAATGCTTCATTTTTATTCTTTCAGTCATGAACAAAGCATGAAAACAAAGACAATAGGGAAAATCGAAAACTTACAATTGTCGTTTTGAAAATTTCTTATGAAGAACAGAAAAATGTACGACCCCAATTAGGCAGCTACATAGATCGTTATTTGATATAAAAAGTTAAAAACATGTTGGGCTACCAACAATGGCAACATGCTGGGAGAAACAGTTATCTCTGTAATACTGACGAGTTCAGGTTAGAAAAATTTGAAAGATTCCAAATCAAAGAACAACTGAAAGGTTATTTGAGCATCTTTGATAATCATGACGTGGTCCAGCTTAAGATATCTTTCGTTAAAAAGAATGAAATCTGGTGACAAACTTCACAAAAGAAATCCACAACGTTTAAGTTAATGTCTCCAATACTGTTGACAGGGCCACTACTACCAGCAGGCATCCATAGCCTCGACAGGGATGTCAATTAACCCACTCTGACGTATGTATCCTGTCCAAGAAATTTCAAATCAGAATGAAAGATTCTTATGGCCAAAAACAAGATTTATACCTAAGAATTTTCTTTTACCTAACATCGCTTCGCTGGCAGCGGGCCTGTTCAGTACCCCAGCGAATTTTTCTTGGCATCATGCATGCATTTTCCCACTGCCAGCAGACCTGTTCAGTATCCCGATGGTTTTACAAACACTTCCCACAACTCTTTGAGAAATTATTCACAATCTGAGATAGTTTTAAAGATATTCAATAGAGCGGGGTGACGCTGAAAATTCCAATTTTGACACAACTTAATATTTTCCAGGCCTTAAATTTTTCTAGCTAACCTTCATCAAGATATGAAAATAGTTTATTAACAAAACTAATTTTTGAGGACAGGGAGTCATCGTTGAGTTGTTTTTCTTAAGAGCAGGGATAGTGTAAAGAGATTTTTAAAGATAGTCGTGAATACTTTCAAGTGAAAATTGAAACCGAGAAATTGAATCTCAAACAAAATATCATCTTTAAATAGCCTACATTTTCAGAGAAAGACAACAATTGATGCTCTGACAGCCTTTGACAGATATTTCAAGATGAAGCATTATGTTCTCTTCTTCTGACCTAGAATGTAATACAGGCATGTTTGACTCAAAAAGGCCAATAAACAAAAATGAAAATAAAAACAAACCAGAAAAGAAAACGGAAAACAAAGAAATCAAAATAGAAAAATAGGTACAAAAGGTGTATTGGAGAGTTGTTAGGTAAAATACATTTTGAGAGCTTGGCCATTCACTGGGAAGGTGTCTGGCTGTCCCTCTAAATTATGTAGGCGGAAAGAACTGGGACCTAGTTTTTCAGCAATTAAGAACGATCCCAACCATAGGTTTTGGAACTTAGTATGTTCACATTTCTCCTCATGAGGTTTGTCCCACTTAAGGACAAGATCACCTACCTAAAAATTTATGTCTGAGGTAGAATTGGAATCGAACCAGCTTTTGACAATAAGTTGATGTTGATCCATTTTTTGTTTTGCTTGAGCCCTTACCTCTTCTAACTTCAGCAAATCATTAATCTGACTTTTCAAAGGAGAACAGTCTTCTTCTTGAACCTTCTACGATAACTGCAAAGATGGAAGGACGACGTGCAGTGGAAGAATTGCTTCCCTACCGTAAACAAGAAAAAAGGGGGAATTACCAACAACAATTTTCGGAGTTACCCTATCAGCCTAGATTGCATTGAATAGTGCATTATGCCAGTTTTTGTGGTTATCGGAGACCATTCTCTTGATGATCTTGATCAAGTTTTTATTCGTTGATTCTGCCAAACCATTTCCTTGGGGGTAATAGCTGGCAAAATACTTTAGTTTTATTCCTTTTTCTAAAGCAAAAGCACTCATTTCGAGAGATGAAAAATAGGAAGAATTATCGAACACTAGACATTCAAGAATACCGAAACGAGTGATAATGTTTGAATTAAGGAAGGATATTACCTGACTGGTGTTTACCACTTTTAATGGTGCAACCTCGGACCATCTGGTGAAATAGTCTGTCGCTGTAATGATGTATTTATGTTGCTGCAAGGAGGTGGGGTTAATTGGGCCTATAATGTCAAGGCCCCATTGTTGAAAAGGGAAATCCATCAAGACAGGTTGCAGCGGGAATGCTGACTTCTTTACTCATCCATAAGCCTTTTGACAGATTACACACTTGTGCCATAACGCATGGGCATCTTTGAAAAGGGTGGGCCAGTAATACCCTACCCTTAATACTTTGTGGGAAGTGGTATCTCCACCAAAATTCCCACCAGATTCCCCTGCATGTAATTCTGATAAGACTTTATTTGCTTCATCTTTTGCCAGACAATGCATAAGTATTCCATCAAAATTTTAGCGAAACAAAATACCATTCACCAGTTAGAAAGGTGCATATTTTAATCTCAACGCTCTCCTCTTTTTTGGATCAAGGTGATGGGGAGATGATCCATGTATTAGATAAAACTTGATGTCATCATACCAAGGACTTGTAGGATTTTGTACACAACAGATTTGATTTTGATTATGTTGATCTTCAATTAACATATCGGTTTGATTCTGTTGTTCTATAGCTAAATCAACAACTAATTTACATAAACCTTGGCCTCTAACAATTTGTGTTGGAGTAATATCAATGTCATATTCCTATAAGGATGTAACCTAGTTTGCCCTTTTCTCACCCAGTTCTTTCTGTACTAGCAAGTTTTTGACAGCGGGGTAAGGAACAATGACTTTCGTCCTAGATTTTAGTAAATAAGATCGAAAATGTTTTACTTCTTTAAAAACAGCGTAAGCCTGTTGATCTACAGCTGGATAATTAATCTCTTCTCCCTTAAAGGCTGAGCTCATAAAGGCAATAGGAACTTCGTTGTTTTTAGCATTCTTTTGGGTTAGCACAGCAGCATAAGACCGATAAGAGGCAAACATGTAGAGAGTGAAATCTCATAAAAAATCAGGGCTCATTAGGGATGGAGCCTCCACTATGGCCTTTTTTATTGAGTCAAAAGCTTGACTTTCTAGAGGTCCTCAATGGTATTTCACATCCTTTTTTATTGAGTTTTGTAATGGCCTCACCATTTCTGAAAAACTTGGGACAAACCTTCTAACAAAATTTATCTTCCATAAAAAATCTTGCATAGACTTTTTGGAAGGGGGG